>APFE031594986.1:0-21810 GCA_000404065.3 Pinus taeda | reverse complement strand
CTTTTGTAAATGAAAGCATAACCATATTTTTCAAGTTTGTATGTGAATTTTTTCTAACACATATTGAATGTAATCATTTCAGGATATTGCACAAGATATGTTAAGCTGGAGGACCACCAATGTTAAAGTTTTATAACTGAAAGAAAAAGCAATCTTAGATCAATTTTGCGGCCAAGTACAGGGACTGTAGTTCCAATAATTTCAGATGTGCAAATATTGGAAGTCTCAGCTTTCCAAAAGAGTTTTAATAGACAATAGAATAGTGATTTGGTCAAATTTGAAGTTTATAAGCTAGAATTACACTGATACTTCCTATATAAGCTAGAATTTATTTTTAGTTTTATAAATGAGACCTTCCATATATTTTTAATATAAGTATTTTTGTTTCTTCGTATTTTTATTTTTATTTCAATTCCATTAAGATGTAATTATGTATATATGTTTATTTTTTGTAATCATATGTAGTTTCCCAACTATGATTTTGTCCCTATAGTTGGTTCAATTGTGGCTGAGTTCAAGGCCTGTGCAATATGATCTTGTGTGGTTACATTTCTCAATCACACGTGTAAGAAGAGTAATTCATTTACTAATGCAGCCTTTGATATAGTAGTATCTTTTTGTTTGTGAAAAAATAAAAAGAAATTTGAAAATAATTTACTATTGTCAATTGAATTGCTTCTTTTTTTTTATGCTTTTCATTATAGAAGTGTGACCTAGATGTGTGCCCTTCTAAATGAAATTAAAACCTGCCCTTCAAATTTGATCACTGCTTCTAGGTCTTAGAGCAGAAGAATCCAAACTAAGTTGGAAAACAGGCTCAAAATAGTCTTAGATGTTGCTCAGGGTAACTCTTTCTCTACATTACTCCGAACTAAGTTGGAAAACCAGACTCAAAATAGTATTAGATACTCCTCATGGTAACTCTTTCTCTACATTACTTCTATGTACAACAATTTCTTGAAATCTAAGCTCTGGTTTATTTCAATAATAGTTACACAAAAATATTATGGGTAATGACGTTTGTGCGATTTGTATTTGAAGGACTTGAATATCTGCACGTGGGTTGCACGCCAAAGATAATTCACAGGGACGTCAAGAGCGCCAACATACTTCTAGACAATCATATGAACGGAAAACTGGTCGGTTTTGGTATTTCAAGGATGACTATCGATAAGTAAGCTACTCATGTTACCACTGTTATGAAAGGAACAGCAGGATACCTGGATCGAGAGTATACTGCACATTAATAACCTGCCCTCACTCTGGTGCAAATAAGTTCGTGTTTTGAAACAAAGTTTATGATTTTTGAACTTGCTTCGATGAATGATGGTGCAAATAAACCTCTCTTAGAGACAATCTGACGAGAAGTAGTTGTTGCTGCATATATTGAAGTGGCATGGTTGTGATGTAGAGACATCTGCCAGTCATTTGGTAACACTCGAAACTATGGGAAGTCTTAAAGGTTGAGTCATTAAAAGGAAAAAACAAGAAAAAAGAAAAAAATGTTTTATCCAGTAGCAAAATGCAGTTGGGACGGAATTTAATGGCTTTCTATAGCTTTGGCATAAGCCTATGTACCTTCGTACTATAGTGCCTCCCAACATTAAATAATAGCCTAAAGTGACAGAGACACCTTATTCAGTAGGTAGGCCTAAACTGAACGTTAATCTAATTACTATCATATGAAATGATGATATCTACTTCAACAGTAATCACTATCTTACTATCATATGCCATGTATTACCGAACACACCTGTATTTTACTTAACACTTATTTTTCTGTGGTTTTGGGGAAGCCTCCACAAAAACCTAAGCGACCTCTTGCATCTGTATTACTGAACACTTATTTTTCTGTGGTTTCAGGGCAGCCTCCACAAAAACCTAAGCGGCCTCTTACATCTGTAGACGATTGTAGAGGTGTTGTTGGATTTTTCCTATGGTCAAAAAAATCACTCATCACTTCACAAGTGCCTTCCCAAGTGCCTCCACGAAATGAGAAAAATGCAAGGAAAGAGAAATATGAGTGTCATTGTTGAATTCTTAGTCTGCTAAAAAATCACTCACTCATCACTCCACAAACAAATGCCTTTGCAAGTGCCTAGAGATAATAATAAAAATGCAACCTTGAAAGTCATCACTCCACAAACAAATGCCTTTGCAAGTCACTGGAGATAATACTAAAAAATGCAACCTTGCAAGTGTCAGGGGATAATGAGAAATTAACATAGAACACCAACAATGTCATACTTAAATTTAAATTTTGGCAAAATTGCATTTGAACTACAGGTCTACTTATGGAAATATCATAAATAAAAAATTACTGAGACGTATTGAAAGCTCATCAACAAAAAATGTAAAATGATGAAAAAATGATGAATTATATATACTGGAAGAAATTGGTCGCCCACCTTCTTCAAAAAATCCAAATGTATCCGATAAATAAAACCATATTGCTTAGACACTCATCGCCGACCTTCTTCAAAAAATCCAAATGTATCTGATAAATAAAACCATATTGCTTAGACACTCAGAAGCCTGAGGATGTCAACAGAATATTGAAAAGGCCTGGCATTTAGTGTGCTAGTGAAACCATATTGCTTAGACACTCAGAAGCCTGAGGATGTCAACAGAATATTGAAAAGACCTGGCATTTAGTGTGCTAGTGAAAATGTCCAATATTGATGAATTTCATGAGGTATGGAAATTTTCAACTAGAAATTTACATATGTTTTGTCAAGGGCTATTTATATAACATAACCGAAAACTTTTTTAGAATGGCGCCACTAGTGGTAGTTTTTCAATCAACTTGGAAGAATAGACAAACTTCAATTTGGTTGCGTGGACTAATTCTGATTTTCATACTTATCAGGTGATTTTCATACTTATTGGGTGTTGGAGCTGCAACTATCATCAACTGGTAAGTTGGCAGGGCTTAGAAAAGTAGCACAACCAAAATATGGATCTGAACACTTTTTATGAACAACTCAGCTCATTATAACAGATTTCCTGCGTATAATTATAACAAATTTCCTGCGTATAATTGATTAAGAAACCTATGATGTCTAGGAGTAGGCAACCTTTAGAAGCATAAACTCATTAAAAGTATGATGCCTTAAAAACTAGAAGACTTACTTGAGGTATGCTTCAAAGTAGATGTGTGAAGGATAAGTGTTTTAGTCCAAGCTTCGATGGCTCCAACAATTTTTCATGCATTTTCAAATATGGAACGACAACCATGATGTTGTTCACAATGTCCATGATGTTGCTCACAATGTCGTATCGTTTTTTTCACCTCTTCCATTACAACCTACTAATATTTTTTAATAACAACATAAATAGATAGCATATGGAAAAATTACATCTTGGAAAAAAACAAAAAACAAAACAAAAAAACAAAAAAAAAACCTTTAAAATAATGTACGAAAACATGTTGACATAAACAAAAACAACTACATGGATAATGGATAACCTCTACATGACATTACAGTTTCGCCACTGCAGGGGGAGATCTTCGAACAGGAACCTGAGGTACTGATAATTGGCCATGATTCATTGAGGAAAAGGCTACGATTGGTTAGGAAGGGAAGGGGAGGTGATCAAACTGGGCACGCTTGTGGGCCCTGACGCTAAATAGGGGGGCGCTAACGTCACTACATGCAACCTTCGATGGTACGATTAGACGGCCTTTTATGGCACGCGTCCGGTCATCGGATGACCTCTCGCATTTACAAATTAGCCATATTCAGAATACACATAACTAATAGTTTCAAGTATAACTCATTATCAGCCACCCTAGCTTTCAACAATGTCCATTCACATGTATCTATTCTTCCACACACTACTATTATTTACAAAATATCCATATTCAAAATACACATAACTAATACTTTCAACTGTAACTCATTATCATCCACCCTTTCTTTCAACAATATCCATTCACATGTCGTTGTTCTTCCACAAACTATTATTATTTACAAAATATCCATTTTCAAAATACACATAACTAACTATTGCAATTGTAACTAGTTGTCACTCATTATCATCCACGCTTTCAACAATGTCTACTCACATGTCGCTATTATTCCCCACTCTATGCCTTACGACGTTTCCTTTGCAACATAAGGTGCAAATGCTAGTTATTTATTTATGAAAGAGTAATTGTTGATTTTAGTTTGATTAAAAAAATAAGATGATTAATTTTGTAAAAGTATTTAGCAATAATTGATTTAGATAAGTAATTATGTAAGATTTGTTTTTGTTTTTAAATAATTTACCATTTTATAGTTTGTTGCAAGAACAAAGAATTTGTAAATGTTGAAAATAGCAATAAGAAATAATAAAAATAGAATCCAAAATGTCCATTTTTAATTTGTTCTTGAATTAAAATTGTGAATTAAAATCGAATTTAGTTTCACCAGCTGTTTGGAAATAATTAATTAATTCATTATAGATTAATTAGTTATAGAAATTCAAGTTAGAAGTCTTTTTGAAGTCATGAAAGAGTTATCCCTTAAATTAAGGAGATTATCCTTTAATTAACGAGATAAGATTGAGTTATATTTGAGTTGTAATTAGTTAACTCAGTTTACTGAGTTAAGTCCTGTTAAATTGGTTCCAAACTGTTTGAGGAACTAATTGAGAGTTAACAATCAGTTGATGCATGCATACACTCAACTAGTGTACTCCAGATAATTGAAGATCCCCTCATCAGAAACTCATGCATGTCTATTCTAAGAAAGACCCAATTGAGATTAAAGACAATGATAGTGTACTATCAGTTGCATGTGGTTTCCTATAAAGAAAACTCATGCATGTAGAAGGAGCAAGGTTCTTTGAGGATTGCGCAGTTCTAAGAGGGTGTGAGATCAGTGTGAGAGATCAGTGTTCCACTTGGTTGAGAGTCTTCCTCTTGATAACAGGAGGATCACCCATGAGAAACAGTGCAAGGAAATAGGAGCTTGGAGGGTAGAGAATAA
Organism: Pinus taeda; assembly: GCA_000404065.3. Lineage (NCBI taxonomy): Eukaryota > Viridiplantae > Streptophyta > Pinopsida > Pinales > Pinaceae > Pinus > Pinus taeda. Next base: position 16,834 of record APFE031594986.1, on the reverse strand, counting down.
GGCTTGCGAAAAGCTTTGATTGCCTATGAGCATCTAGGAGGATTGTACTGAGAGCTGGTTAGCTGTGAGAGCTAAAGCTTTGTGTAATTCTGAGATATTTCCACCTTGTATGAAAATACAAATAGTGGGGTTTTTAGCTGAGGCTTTCCCCTGAGTATTCTTCTGCGTTTCGTGTGCATTGATTCTTCTTCTGGTTATATGTGTTCAGCTCTGATTCAGCTCAATCTTTAAGCTTCCACAAGTTTGATAGTAAAAGTAGATTATAGTATTTTGCTTTGGTATATTGCATTATCGGGTTAATCTATAGTCAGATTTTCTACATAATCTTAGAGTGAGATTTGTAGAGACTTTGTAGAATTTCTAAAGGGTATCAGAGGTATCTGATCTATAGAGAAATTTTTACATGGTGTTAGAGCCAAGTTTCTCAGAGCTGCAAACAGTATACGGACAAGAGAATTCGAAGTTTGAAGTTCGGGGTTGCAGGTGCAAATCTATTTCTTATCATACTTCAAGGTTGGTCAATGACATTCTATGACTTGAGACTCGAGTATGCCTTGGAAGGTAGCTTGAATTACATAGCATGGAAAGATCGCACGAAGGATGTATTAGAAGACAATGGCTTGAAGGATTTCATTGATCAAGAAATCCCAAAGCTAGGTTCAACTAATGCACAAGAATTGGTTGAGTGAAAGAAGTGTGTGGCGAGGGCGAGAGGGATCATCCTTGAGGGAGTTCGAGACCATATTTTCTCGAGCCTCTATGGGAAGGATACTCCATATTCAATGTGGAAGACATTGAAAGACCTCTACCAGAACAGTAGTGACCAAAGGAAATTGGCGCTCAAGGATAAGCTTCGAAGAATTAAGATGGAGAACGACGATACTATTTCCACATATCTGAACAAGCTCACCACTTGCAGAGATAAGCTTGGTAATGTGGGAATAACTACTGTCGATGATGATATGGTGAGCCTCACTCTCCTTGGCCATCCAAAGAGCTGGAATAGCTACCAAAACTCTGTGAATGGAAGGGAGAAACTATCGGATTGCGAACGACTGTGGTCGCATCTCATGCAGGAGGAGATCAGGAGGAGCACATGAGATGGTTCTTCATCCAAGGATGATGATGAAGAAAATCTTGCCTTAACGAGTAAGGCAAGGAAAGGGAAGGGGAACGATTCCCATTCCAAATTGAATTCTTCTCATGGAGGGAAGAAGGGTGACAAGTCTAAAGTGAGATGTTGTAATTGTCACGAGATGGGACATTATGCGACTAATTGCCCATCGAAGAAGTCCAAGAAGGGATCCTCAGAAGGACTGGAAGGTGACGCATTAGTCCCTCAGTTCGAAATGGACTTCACCGTCATCGCATGCATGGTGTCATCGATGATAGGTTGTGGTTGGTATCTTGACAGTGAAGCCTCATTCCACATGACCAACAATAAAAGTTCATTCAGTACCTTAGAGGAGAAAGACCTTAAGATTCGCATAGAGATGGGTGACGACGAAATATTTAGTGTTTCAGGAGTGGGCATGGTTGCTTTTGAGAGGGAGCATGGAGCTCCTATCACCTTGACAGATGTGAAGTATGTGCCTGGACTGAAGAAGAACTTGGTATCGATCGCGATGTTGGAAGACAAAGGCTACGATTTTGTCTTCAATAAGGTAAAGGTTTTCCTTAAACACATCACCACGAGACAGGTGAAGCAAATCGGTTCATGAGTTAAGAACCTGTATGCTCTTGAGGTTCAAGATGCATGAAAAGCCTTGAGGAGCAAGGCAAATGTTAGAGACTTGGTGGTTGAGAGGGAGAATAAATTACCTCTCAACATGCAGTCCCAGAAGAAGTCTCAGACAATTGTGGAGGATCCACAATTGGAGACGTGGGCAGAGGGATCGCATGCAGCCATACCTCCAAGTGTGAGGTGGGGCGAAGTGATAGTCTCATGAAGACTAAAATTGGGTAGGTTCCATTGAGAAGTTTTATATCATGGATTGTACCTTGCTACGAGAGCCCAAAGTACATAGTAGCGGGAGGAATCGGTAGGATTGATACAGCCAGATATCAAAGTGACAAAGACTAGAATAGTTAGATACTGAAAAGTGCAGAGAAGCGCAAAGTTTTCAGTTGACAGAGGCAATAGCAGTTAGAGACTTTGATGACAGATGTGTCATACTAATTCAGGTTGGATGTTTTTTTCGTTTCTAGAGTTGTTGGAGCAACAACACTATAGAGAACTGTTGCATGCATAACATTCCAAAGGTTCACGATCGTGATCGAGTTGAATTCATTTCTTGTTGAGAGGGAGTGTTGAAAATAGCAACAATAAATGATAAAAATAGAACCCAAAAATTCCATTTTTAATTTGTCCTTGAATTAAAATTGTGAATTAAAATCAAATTTAGTTTCACCAACTGCTTGGAAATAATTAATTAATTCATTATGGATTAATTAGTTGGAGAAATTCAAGTTAGAAGTCTTTTTGAAGTCATGCAAGAGTTATCCCTTAAATTAAAGAGATTATCCCTTAGTTAAGAAGATAAGATTGAGTTATATTTGAGTTGTAATTAGTTAACTCAATTTACTGAGTTAAGTCCAGCTAAATTAGTTCCAAATTGTTTGAAGAACTAATTGAGAGTTAACAATCAGTTGATGCATGCATGCACTCAACTAGTGTACCCCAGATAACTGAAGATTCCCTCATCAGAAACTCATGCATGTCTATTCTAAGAAAGACCTAGTTGAGATTAAAGACAAGGACAATGTACTATCAGTTGCATGTGGTTTCCTATAAATAAAACCCATGCATGCAGAAGGAATAAGGTTCCTTGAGGATTGCGCAGTTCTGACAGGGTGTGAGATCAGTGTGAGAGATCAATGTTCCACTTGGTTTAGAGTCTTCCACTTGGTAAAAGGAGGATCACCCATGAGAAATAACGCAAGGAAATAAGAGCTTGGAGGGCAGATGAGAAGGCTTGTGAGAAGTTTTGATTGCCTATGAGCATCCAAGAGGATTGTACTAAGAGCTAAGGCTTTGTATAATTCTGAGATATTTCCACCCTATATGATAATACAAATAGTGGGGTTTTTAGCTGAGGCTTTCCCTTGAATATTCTTTTGTGTTTTATGTGCATTGATTCTTCTTCTAGTTATATCTATTCAGCTATGATTCAACTCAATCTTTAAGCTTCCGCAAGTTTGATAGTAGAAGTAGGTTATAGTATTTTACTTTGGTATATTGCATTATCGGGTTAATCTACAATTAGATTTTCTACATAGTCTTAGAGTGAGATTTGTAGAGAATTTGCAGAATTTCTACATGGTATCAGAGGTAGCTAATCTATAGAGAAATTTGTACATGAGCTCCATGCTCCCTCTGATACCAAGAGCTGATTAGCTATGAGAGATAAGGTTTTGTGTAATTCTGAAATATTTCCACCTTGTATGATAATACAGATAGTGGGGTTTTTAGCTAAGGCTTTCCCTTGAGTATTTTCTGTGTTTCATGTGCATTGGTTCTTCTTCTTATGGTTATATGTGTTCAAATTTGATTCATCTCGATCTTTAAGCTTCCACAAGTTTGATAGTAGAAGTAGATTATAGTATTTTATTTGGTATATTGCATTATCAAGTTAATCTATAGTGAGATTTTCTATATGGTCTCAAAGCAAGATTTGTAGAGAATTTGCAGGAAATTTCTACATGGTATTAGAGCTAGCTGATCTATAGAGAAATTTCTACATGGTGTCAGAGTGAAATTTATCGGAGCTGTGAACAGTATACGAAGAAAAAAATTTGAAGTTTGAAGTTCGGGGTTGCGGGTGCAAATCGAATTCATAACATACTTCAGGTTGGTCAATGGTGTTCTATGGCTTGAGACTCGAGTATGCCTTGGAAGGCAATTCAAATTACATAGCATGGGAAGATCGCATGGAGGTTGTATTAGAAGACAACGGCTCGAAGGGTTTCATTGATCAAGAAATCCCAAAGTTAGGTTCAACTAATGCACAAGAGTTGGCTGAGTGGAAGAAGTGTGTGGTGAGGGCGAGATAGATCATCCTTGAGGGAGTTCGAGACCATATTGTCTTAAGTCTCCATGGGAAGGATACTCCATATTTAATGTGGAAGACATTGAAGTACCTCTACCAAAACAGTAGCGACTAGAAGAAATTGGCGCTCAAGGATAAGCTTTGAAGAATCAAGATGGATAATGGTGATACTATTTCCACATATCTAAACAAGCTCACCACCTGTAGAGATGAGCTTGGAAGTGTGGGAATAACTACTGCCGATGATGATATGGTAAGCCTCACTCTCCTTAGCCTTCCAAAGAGTTGGCATAGCTACTAGGACTCTGTGAATGGAAGGGAGAAACTGTCTGATTGGGAACGACTGTGGTCGGATCTCACGCGTGAGGAGATCAGGAGGAGCACTCGAGATGGTTCTTCATCCAAGGATGATGATGAAGAAAATCTGGCCTTGGCAAGTAAGGCAAGGAAAGGGAGGGGAAGGCGTCCCATTCTGAATCAAATTCTTCTCATGGAGGGAAGAAGGGTGACAAGTCTAAAGTAAGATGCTTTAACTGTCACGAGATGGGACATTATGCGACTAATTTCCCATCGAAGAAGTCCAAGAAGGGATCCTCGGAAGGATCGAAAGGTGAGGCATTAGACTCTCAGTTCGAAATGGACTTTACTTTCATCACATGCATGGTGTCATTGATGATGAGTTGTGGTTGGTTTCTTGACAGTGGAGCCTCATTCCACATCACTAACGATAAAAGTTTATTCAGCACCTTGGAGGAGAAAGACCTCAAGATTTGCATAGAGATGGGTGACGACGAAAAGTTTAGTGTTTCAAGAGTGGGCACGGTTGCTTTTCAAAGGGAGCATGGAGATTCTATCACCCTGACCGATGTGAAGTAAGTGCCTGGACTGAAGAATAACTTGGTGACGGTCGCGATGTTGGAGGACAAAGGCTACAATGTTGTTTTTAGTAAGGGAAAGTTTTTCCTTAGACACATCACCACGAGACAGGTGAAACAGATTGGTTCAAGAGTCAAGAATATGTATGCTCTTGAGGTTCAGATGCATGCACAACCTTGAGGAGCAAGGCAAATGTTATAGACTTGGTGGTTGAGAGGGAGAGTAAATTACCTCTCAACATGCAGTCCCAAAAGAAGTCTCAGACAATTGTGGACGAGCCAAAATTAGAGTCATCAGAGGGATCTCATGCAGCCATACCTCCAGGTGTGAGGTGGGGCGACGTGAAGTGCTAGTCCTAAGAAGGTTGAAATTGGGCAGGGTCCATTGAGAGGATTTATCTGATGGATCGTACCTTGCTAGGGGAGCCCAAAGTACATAGTAGCGGGAGGAATCAGTAGGATTGATGCAATCAGAGATCAAAGTAATAGAGGCTAGATCAGTCAGATATTGAAGAGCGTAGAGAAGGATTGACAATAGTGCAGAAAGTCAGAGTCAGTAGAAGCTCAAAGTTTTCAGTTGACAGAGGCAATAGCAGTCAGAGACTTTGATGACAGATGCATCATACTGATTCAGGTTGGATGTTTTTTTTGTTTCTAGAGTTGTTGGAGCAACAACATTAGAGAGAAGTCTTGCATGCATAACATTCCAAAGGTTCACAATTGGGATCGAGTTGAATTCCTTTCTTGTTGAGAGGGAGTGTTGAAAATAGCAACAAGAAATGATAAAAATAGAATCCAAAAATTCCAATTTTAATTTGTCCTTGAATCAAAATTGTGAATTAAAATCGAATTTAGTCTCACCAGCTGCATGGAAATAATTAATTAATTCATTATGGATTAATTAGTTGGATAAATTCAAGTTAGAAATATTTTTGAAGTCATGCAAGAGTTATCTCTTAAATTAAGGAGATTATCCCTTAATTAAGGAGATAATATTGAGTTATGTTTGAGTTGTAATTAGTTAACTCAGTTTATTGAGTTAAGTCCAGTTAAATTAGTTCCAAATTGTTTGAGGAACTAATTGAGAGTTAACAATCAGTTGATGAATCCATGCACTCAACTAGTGTACTCCAAATAACTAAAGATTCCCTCATCAGAAACTCATGCATGTCTATTCTGAGAAAAGACCCTAAAGACAAGGACATTGCACTATCAGTTGCATGTGGTTTCCTATAAAGAAAACTCATGCATGCAGAAGGAATAAGGTTCCTTGAGGATTGTTCAGTTCTAACAGGGTGCGAGATCAGTGTTCCACTTGGTTGAGAGTCTTCCACTTGGTAAAAGGAGGATCACCCATGAGAAACAATGCAAGGAAATAAGAGCATGGAGGGCAGAGGAGAAGGCTTGTGAGAAACTTTGATTGCTTGTGAGCATCCAAGAGGATTGTACTGAGAGCTAAGGCTTTGTGTAATTCTGGGATATTTCCACCTCGTATGATAATATAGATAGTGAGGTTTTTAGCTGAGGCTTTCCCCTGAGTATTCTTCTGTGTTTCATGTGCATTGATTCTTCTTCTGGCTCTATGTATTCAGCTCCGATTCAACTCAATCTTTAAGCTTCCACAAGTTTGATAGTAGAAGCAGATTATAGTATTTTACTTTGGTATATTGCATTATCAGGTTAATCTATAGTTAGATTTTCTACATAGTCTTAGAGTGAGATTTGTAGAGAATTTGTATAATTTCTACATGGTATCAGAGGTAGCTGATCTATAGAGAAATTTGTACATGAGATCCATGCTCCCTCTGATACCAAGCGCTGGTTAGCTATGAGAGATAAGGCTTTGTGTAATTCTGAAATATTTCCACCTTGTATGATAATACAGATAGTGGGGTTTTTAGCTAAGGCTTTCCCTTGAGTATTTTCTGTGTTTCATGTGCATTGGTTCTTGTTTTTATGGTTATATGTGTTTAGCTTTGATTCAGCTCGATCTTTAAGCTTCCGCAAGTTTGATAGTAGAAGTAGATTATAGTATTTTGCTTGGTATATTGCACTATCGAGTTAATTTACAGTGAGATTTTCTATATGGTCTCAAAACAAGATTTGTAGAGAATTTGCAGGAAATTTCTACATGGTATTAGAGCTAGCTAATCTATAGAGAAATTTCTACATGGCATCAAAGCAAAGTTTATCGGAGTTGTGAACAATATATGGAGAAGAAAATTCGAATTTTGAAGTTTGGGGTTACAGGTGCAAATCGAATTCATATCATACTTCAGGTTGGTCAATGGCGTTCTATAGCTTGAGACTCGAGTATCCCTTGGAAGGTACTTCGAATTACATAGCATGGAAAGATCGCATGGAGGCTGTATTAGAAGACAACGACTTGAAGGGTTTCATTGATCAAAAAATCCCAAAGTCAGGTTCAACTAATGCACAAGAGTTGGCTGACTGGAAGAAGTGTGTGGCGAGGGCGAGACAGATCATCCTTGAGGGAGTTTGAAACCATATTATCTCGAGTCTCCATGGGAAGGATACTCCATATTTAATGTGGAAGACGTTGAAGGACCTCTACCAAAATAGTAGCGACCAGAGGAAATTGGCGCTCAAGGATAAGCTTCGAAGAATCAAGATGGATAACGGTGATACTATTTCCACATATCTAAACAAGCTCGCCACCTGTAGAGATGGGCTTGGAAGTGTGGAAATAACTACTGCCGATGATGATATGGTAAGCCTCGCTCTCCTTGGCCTTCCAAAGAGCTGGCATAGCTACTAGGACTCTGTGAATGGAAGGGAGAAACTGGCGGATTGGGAATGAATGTGGTCAGATCTCATGTAGGAGGGGATCGGGAGGAGCACTCGAGATGGTTCTTCATCCAAGGATGATGATGAAGAAAATATGGCCTTAGCAAGTAAGGCAAGGAATGGGAGGGGAAGGTGTCCCATTCTGAATTGAATTCTTCTCATGGAGGGAAGAAGGGTGACAAGTCTAAATTAAGATGCTTTAATTATCACGAGATGGGACATTATGCAACCAATTGTCCATCGAAGAAGTCTAAGAGGGATCCTCGGAAAGATCGGAAGGTTAGGCATTAGCCTCTCAGTTCGAAATGGACTTTACTCTCATCACATGTGTGGTGTCATCGATGATGGGTTGTGGTTGGTTTCTTGACAATGGAGCCTCATTCCACATGACCGACGATAAAATTTTATTCAGTTCCTTGGAGGAGAAAGACCTCAAGATTTTCATAGAGATGGGTGACGACGAAAAGTTTAGTGTTTCAGGAGTGGGCACGATTTCTTTTCAAAGGGAGCATGGAGCTTCTATCACCCTGACCGATGTGAAGTATGTGCCTGGACTGAAGAAGAACTTGGTATCGATCACGATGTTAGAGGAAAAAGGCTACGATGTTGTTTTTAGTAAGGGAAAGGTTTTCCCTAGACACATCACCACGAGACAGGTGAAACAGATCAGTTCATGAGTCGAGAATTTGTATACTCTTGAGATTCAAGATGCATGCACAGCCTTGAGGAGCAAGGAAAATGTTAGAGACTTGGTGGTTGAGAGGGAGAGTAAATTACCTCTCAACATGCAGTCCCAAAAGAAGTCTCAAACAATTGTGGAGGAGCCAAAATTAGAGTCATCATAGGGATCTCATGCAATCATACCTCCAGGTGTGAGGTGGGGCGATGTGAAGTGATAGTCCCAAGAAGGTTGAAATTGGGCAGGTTCCATTGAGAGGTTTTATCCCATGGATCATACCTTGCTAAGAGAGCCCAAAGTACATAGTAGCGGGAGGAATCAGTAGGACTGATGCAGTCAGAGATCAAAGTGACAGAGGCTAGATCAGTCAGATATTGAAGAGCGCAGAGAAGGATTGACAACAGTGCAGAAAGGTTGAGTCAACAAAAGCGCAGAGTTTTCAGTCGACAGAGGCAATAGTAGTCAGAGACTTTGATGACAGATGCATCATACTGATTTAGGTTGGATGTTTTTTTTTTTTGTTTCTGGAGATTGTTGGAGCAACAACACTTGAGAGAAGCGTTGTATGTAGAACATTCCAAAGTTTCAGGATCGGGATCGAGTTGAATTCCTTTCTTGTTGAAAGGGAGTGTTGAAAATAGCAACAAGAAATGATAAAAAACTAGAATCCTGAATATTCCAATTTTAATTTGTCCTTGAATTAAAATTGAGGATTAAAATTCGAATATAGTCTCACCAACTGCTTGAAAAATAATTAATTAATTCATCTTGAGTTAATTAGTTGGAGAAATTCAAGTTAGAAGTCTTTCTGCAGTCATGCAACAATTATCCCTTAAATTAAGGAGATTATCCCTTAATTAAGGAGATAAGATTGAGTTATATTTGAGTTGTAATTAGTTAGCTCAATTTACTAAGTTAAGTCCAGTTAAATTAGTTCCAAACTGTTTGAGGAACTAATTGTGAGTTTAGTCAGTTAATGCATGCATGCATCCAACTAGTGTACTCCAAATAACTGAAGATTCTCTCATCAGAAACTCATGCATATCTATTCAGAGAATGACCCAGTTGAGCTAAATGTCAAGGACATGTTACTATTAGTTGCATGAGTTTTCCTATAAAGGAAACTCATCCATGCAGTCAAGGTAAGGTTCCTCAAGGATTGCACAATTTTACAAGGTGTGGGATAAGTGTGAGTGATCAGTCTTCCACTTGGTAACAGGAGGATCACCCAGGAGAAACTGCACAAGGAAATAGAAGGCTTGGAGGGTAGAGGAGAAGGTTTGTGAGAAGCCCTGTTTGCTTGTGAGCATCGAGGAGGATTGTACTGAGAGCTCGTTAGCTCTGAGAACTAAGGCTTTGTGTAATTCTCAGATATTTCCACCTTATATGATAATACAGATAGTGGGGTTTTTAGCTGAGGCTTTCCCCTTAGTATTTTCTGTGTTTCATCTGCATTAATTCTTTTTCTTATGGTTATATGTGTTCAGCTCTGATTCAGCTCAATCTTTAAGCTTCTGCAAGTTTGATAGTAGAAGTAGATTATAGTATTTTGCTTTAGTATATTGCACTATCAAGTTAATCTACAATGAGATTTTTTATAAGGTCTCAGAGCAAGATTTGTAGAGAATTTACAGGAAATTCTACATGTTGTTGCTCTAGCATGAGTTTTTCAAGATAGCAACAAGAAATTTCCCCTGAGTTATAAAAAATATTGGGTTAGTTGGAGAAATTCAAGTTAGAAATCTTTCTGCAGTCATGCAATAGTTATCCCTTAAATTAAGGAGATTATCCCTTAATTAAGGAGATAAGATTGAGTTATATTTGAGTTGTAATTAGTTAGCTCAGTATACTAAGTTAAGTCTAGTTAAATTAGTTCCAAACTGTTTGAGGAACTAATTATGAGTTCAGTGAGTTAATGCATGCATGCATCCAACTAGTGTACTCCAGATAACTGAAGATTCGCTCATCAGAAACTCATGCATGTCTATTCAGAGAAAGACCCAGTTGAGCTAAATGTCAAGGACAGGTTACTATCAATTGCATGAGTTTTCCTATAATGGAAACTCATCCATGCAATCAAGGTCTTGAGGATTGCACAATTTTACAAGGTGTGTGATCAGTGTGAGTGATCAATTTTCCACTTGGTAAGATGAGGATCACCCAAGAGAAACTGCGCAAGGAAATAGGAGGCTTGGAGGGCAGAGGAGAAGGTTTGTGAGAAGCCTTGTTTGCCTGTGAGCATCGAGGAGGATTGTACTGAGAGTTGGTTAGCTGTCAGAGTTAAGGCTTTGTGTAATTCTGAGATATTTCCATCTTGTATAATAATAAGATAGTGGGGTTTTTAGCTGAAGCTTTCCCCTGAGTATTTTTTGTGCTTCATGTGCATTGATTCTTCTTCTTGTGGTTATATGTGTTCAGCTCTGATTCAGCTCGATCTTTAAGCTTCCACAAGTTTGATAGTAGAAGTAGATTATAGTATTTTGCTTTGGTATATTGCATTATCGAGTTAATCTACAGTGATATTTTCTATATGGTCTCAGAGCAAGATTTGTAGAGAATTTGCAGGAAATTCTACATGTTGTTGCTCCAGCGTGTGTTTTTTCAATATAGCAACAAGAAATTTCCCCTAAGTTATAAATGATAAAAATAAAATCCAGAAATTCCAATTTTAATTTGTCCTTGAACTAAAATTATGAATTAAATCGAATTCAGTCTCACCAGCTCTTTGAAAAATAATTAATTAATTCATCTTGAGTTAATTAGTTGGAGAAATTCAAGTTAGAAGTCTTTTTGAATTCATGCAACATTTATCCCTTAAATTAAGGAGATTATCCCATAATTAAGGAGATAATATTGAGTTATATTTGATTTGTAACTAGTTAACTTAGTTTACTAAGTTAAGTCTGGTTAAATTAGTTCCAAACTGTTTGAGGAACTAATTGTGAGTTATCAATCAGTTGATGCATGCATGCACTCAACTAGTGTACTCTAGATAACTAAAGATTCTCTCATCAGAAACTCATGCATGTCTATTTTAAGAAGGACCCAGTTGAGCTAAATGTCAAGGACAATGTACTATCAGTTGCATGTGTTTTCCTATAAAGAAAACTCATGCATGCAGTCAAGGGAAGGTTCCTTGAGGATTGTGTAGTTCTGATAGAGTGTGAGATCAGTGTTCTACTTGGTAATAGGAGGATCACCCAGGAGAAACAGCGCAAGGAAATAGGAGCTTGGAGGGCAGAGGAGAAGGCTTCTGAGAAGCTTTGATTACTTATGAGCATTCAGGAGGATTGTACTGAGCATTGACTAGCTGTGAGAGAAAAGGCTTCATATTATTCTGATGTATTCCCACCTTATATGATAATACAGATAGTGGGGTTTTTAGCTGAGGCTTTCCCCTGAGTATTTTTCGTGTTTCATGTGCATTAATTCTTACTCTTCTGGTTATATGTGTTTAGCTTGATCTTGCTCAATCTTTAAGCTTCCGCAAAGCAAATTGATAGTAGAAGTAGATTATAGTATTTTGCTTTACTCATATTGCATTATCGGGTTAATCTACAATCAGATTTTCTACAGAGATCTTAGAGGTAGATTTGTAGAGAATTTGCAGAATTTCTACATGGTATTAGAGGTAGTTGATATATAGAGAAATTTCTAGAGTAAATTCCTTAAATCAAATTTATCCTTCACAATAATTGTTTAAAAATTTAATGATATCTAAAGAAAATTGAAAAAAAATGTTTCCAAAATTTTATATGATTTATCTTAAAAAAACTCAAACACATATATATTTTATTTGAAGTACAAAAAATAATGTGCCAAATTATTGTTTAGTATGGTAGAGTTGTTGTAATGTTTAACATTTTGATTCTAAAACAAATTAGTAAAATAAATAAAATTCTCTAGCCCATAGTTTTTTTCTATGGTATTATTCTCTAATGTGGCCTATTTAGGCTAATAATTAAAATAGCGAAGATCCATCTTAATTTTGGATCTTTTCACTGTAAAAAATGTTTGCACCTCAAGAGACAGATTTGAACCCTCTTCATTATTTTTGAAATTATATTTTCAAATAAGAAATTTCACTATATATATATATAACTCTAAAATTGTTTCTGCTTGCTAAGAGATCGTCTTTCTAGACATAAGGAAATAGGTTAATGGCCCAAGACCGAGGGATCTAGCAAGAATTAAGCTTGCCTCCTTAGGGACTACCAGCAGGTGGTGTGGTTTTCCTTGAATAGCGATGAGTCAACCTACATGAGGGGATAGCATACAATAATGATTGTCCCCTTTGTTGTTTTGACAACTTAGTTATCATAATTTTTCCCACTATATAAAGAAAATGACTTACCTACCCAGGCCACAATTTCTCTTGGACTACAAATTTAGTTGGAATTAAAAAATATGAAAGTATGAGTGTTTGCATTTTTTTTAATGGTGGAAATGGGTTCAACACCCTCAAGAACCCACAATTTCTCTTGGACTACAAATTTAGTTGGAATTTCAAAAATCTGAAAGTATGAGCGTTTGTATTTTTTTTAATGGTGGAAATGGGTTCAACACCCTCAAGAACCCCTGAAGCACCTAAAATTCTAGAACTTAACAATTGTGACCTAGATTTCCAAATAATTCAGTGAGATTTCGTCAAAACGATACTAAAAAACACTTAAAATACAGAATTTAATAATATAATATTACTTTTTATTAATCATTTTTTAATAACATAATGCTTGAAAACACTAAAATATAAATTTAATAATTAATTACACTTTCATCATTAATTTTATAAACAATTTAATAATACTTAAAAAGATAAAAATATTTCAACTTGTCTCTTTTTAGTCATATTAGGTAATACAAATTCCAACTTAAGAACTCCTTCCAAATGCATCATTGGATCTACACTGAACTCCAACACCTTGCCAGCAAGAATACCTTCATCCTCTTCAACCTTTACATCCTTGTCCTCTACACAAAAAAGAAAGATTGCTGACAAACCCTGTCTGATTTCCTTGATGCTTATTCCCCCAAGAATATAATGCTAGCTAGATACTTCAATCTCATCCTCGATCCAAAGGAAAAAAAGAGGAGGTACCAGTAGCAGGGACCATTGCCTTCCCTTAGTGGAAGATTTGATTCATCAATAGGATTTATTAGACTTTAAGCCAAAAATAGGGCTATATACTTGGTCAAATAACATAATTGGGGCGGAGCACATAATAGCCTAGTTGGACAGATTTCTACTCCAGAGCTCCTTCCTCTCCGAAGAGATGATCATCTCCACCAAAATTCTAAAAAAGTTGACTTTAGATCATAAGCCTATTTTTTTGTTATTTGAAGAAGAATGAAAATTGGGGCCCATCCCCTTTTGGTTCAGCCCTCTCTGGTCAGACAGGGAAGGGTTTATGGACACAATCAAGAAGGCATGGTCCACCCCTTTTCTTGGTTCTCCCAGCTATGTGTGGGAACAAAAGTTAAAGGCACCAAAACAACCTTGAAAGAATGGATAAAAAGGCCCTTTGACTCCCCCACTATGCATAGAAAGCATAACATCAAGCAACTACACAACTTTCAAATGGACATGGAGCAGCAAGACATCACCAGCTTAGAAATTAAAAATGAGCAAGAACTCCAAATCAACACTCTACGCTCATTCAGAAAGGAGGAAGAATCCTTGAGGCTTAAATCGTGTAACCTCTGCCTTGCATCTGGAGACAAAAATTGAGCCTTCTTCCACGAGCAAATCCGATCTCATCTTTCTAGAAGCCACATTGCTGAAATCACCTCATCAGATGAGGTTATCCTTAAAGGCACAACTCTATTAAAAGAGGCGAAAACCTCTCATTTCCAGCAGTCATACAAGGAAGAAGGTGTGGACAATAATGAGGAATCTCAAGACTTCCTCTCTAACATCCCAAGGTTGGTTAACGAGGAGGATAACTCAAGATTCCTAAATCCCTTCACTCAAGACGAAATTAACAATGTCATCTGGAAGATGGAACCAGACAAAGCTCCAAGACCCGATGGGTTCTCCATTAATTTTTATAGAATATGTTGGGGCATCATCAAGGTTGATCTGTTTCGAATGATCAAAGGCTTCCTTCAAAAAGCCAAAGTGGTAGGAAGCACAAACTTCACTTTCCTAGCGCTAATCCATAAAGAAGCGAACCCGATGGTGTTTGACTGCTTCAGGCCAATATCGCTATGCAATGCGTTGTACAAAATCCTCATCAAGTTACTTGCAAATAGAATAAAGATGTTGCTGGAAAAACTCATCTCGCCCAATCAAGGTGGGTTTTTTAAAGGCAGGCATATCCTGGACAATGTGATTTTGGTGCAGGAAATCATTCATTCCAGCCAACAACGTCAAGTTCAAGGTATGATCATTAAGCTGGACATGGCGAACGCCTTTGACCGAGTAAGGCATTCTTTCCTCCTCCAAGTTCTTTCTGCTTTTTGTTTTAGTTATGATTTTATAAAATTAATTAAAGCATGTATAGGAGAGCCTTGGATAGCTCCTTTAGTAAATGGAAGGTTGGCTAATTACTTCAAATCCTTGAGGGGCATAAGGCATGGCTGCCCTCTATCCCCCTTCCTGTACATTTTGATGGCAGATTCATTGAGTCGAAAGATGACAACAAAGAAGTTAAAGGGGACACTCCCAGGCATAAGGGCAATAAAAGGAAAAATCCCAATCAACCATGCCTTATTCACCGATGACTCTCTCCTTATGGGAGGTGCCTCCATCAAAATAGCAAAGGATTTCAACGAAGTTATCCAAAGTTCCTGCAGAGTATCTGGAGCTCTGGTCAATAGGAGGAAAAGTGTTGTGTATGGTTGCTCAGTAGACCTGTAAACTATTCACCGGATTGCTCAATCCCTAGGTTCCATAGGCTACGCCTCTTAGGACAAACTCAAGTACCTAGGTCTGCCTTTAACATTGGGAACCAGCAAGGCCCTTCATTGGATGGAAATTATCAGCAAAATCAAGGCAAAAATGGCTGTGTAGGGAAGCCATTGGCTTACTTCAGTTGAGAAGCTTATCCTTGTAAAATCATTTCTCTCCTCCCTTCCAATCTATCAGGCCTCGTTTCTTTTAGCTGCAAAAATGATCATCGAATAGTTACCTAAGTTGATTCGAAACTTCATGTGGCAAGGAGGGAAGGGGAATCAAAAAAAAAATCATCTAATAAGTTGGGACATTGTGAAAAGGCCTCTATCAGAAGTCGAGCTTCAAGTAAGAGATCCTAGGTTAGCCAATCTAGCTATGGGAGGAAATATTCTCTAGAAAATTTTCTCAAATCAACGACATCCGGTAAGTCAAGTTCTAATTAAAAAATATCTGCATACTCTCTCTATAAATTATATGAATGAAGGAGCTTCCTGCAAAGGAACTTCTCTATGGAAGCTATGCAATAGAGGCTGGGAGTTCTTCAAAGACTATCTCTAAAGAATCCCTAGAAATGGAAAAAGAATTGGGTTGTGGGAACACAAGATAATGGGCCTTCAACATCTAAAATCTGCCCCTGAAATTACAGATTTGCGTGACTGGTTTATTTAGAATGGTATTCAAAAACTGGCTGACATCTCCTCTTGGGATTCCTAGGGGAATTGGACTGACTGGGCCTTCCAATGCCTCCATGATAGGTTGCTTCCTCAACTTCAACTATTTCTAACAACTATCTCAAGTCTAGCTCCAGTGCACCTTCATTCAAGGGACAAATGGGGTTAGGGTAAGATTGGAGCTTATTCAGCAACTCAGGGCTTTATATCTCTCCAATTACACCTTCCTTAGGTTCACTCCCCTTTACTTTGGCAGCATGTATGGGACCCCTTTGGCCTCCCAAATATTAACTTCTTTAGTTGGATTCTCATGCACAGAAGGGTCCTCACTGGAGATAACTTAGAGAAGCATGGAATTATAGGACCCCAAAGATGCCCCCTCTGTTGTTCGGCTTAAGAAACAATTGTTCACTTGTTCATTGAATGCCCCATTACTAAAGAAGTATGGTCTCAAGCAATGATGGGGCTCAAGGCTCAAACACCAGTGCAACTCTCAGTGGTTAGTTTATTCACTTCCTAGAAAGAGTGTTCCCCTCACGCTCTAAAGAGAATCAATGTGGGCCAAAATATGGTATGAAATTCCAAAATACATCTACTGGGAAGTGTGGTTAGCTAGGAACGAAGCCATCTTCAACAACAAACTACAATCACCCAACATAATTGCTGCCAAAGACAAAGCATTGTTGCTGGAAACTTATGAGAATTATCCTCACAAGCAAGACAATGCGCTCCTCCCCGAAGAGATCAGCTGGCTCAAAGAGTCCCTGAGGTGTGTCAGCAATAAAAAGAATCCCTCCTTCCACTACCCCAGAGTGTAGGCTTCGAACCTATGAATTGGATTTCCAAAAGTGGTGGAA
>APFE031594980.1:0-11123 GCA_000404065.3 Pinus taeda | reverse complement strand
TTCCTGATAGGAATTAGTTTCTATTTCTTAGGATGTTGTTCTAAATTTCCCTAAAACCCATGTATTCTATTTAATGGCAGTAATTTTGATGAAGAATGTAGAACATTCTGCATAACAGACTCTCCTGATTCAGACTCTCTTTCATGGAGCTAACCAATAAATTTTATTTTTCTTAATACAAACATTGCCATTTTTATTAATATATATATGCATGAGAATAGGTTACAATAGCTTTCTATAAATCCATGTATATTATTTCTGCTACGTTTTCAATCATCTCATGTGCCCATCTCATGTGCCCATGTATTTTATATATAACTCTTATCCTTATTGAGAGACCAAAATTAGAAAATCATGTGGGAAAAAGTCTATATTCAAATTTCACCGACATGAAAATTCAAATGGAACCCAACCAATGAATTCCTATGGCACTGACAAACAAACAGTGCAGCGAACATGATTCATATTAAATGCCACGTGGATTCCACTATCTTACGTGGCAGTGAAGGTGACAGATAGAAATCATAAAATATTAAATGTTAAAATAGAGTGTAGTTATGAGAGTTCAACTGCTCCTATTAATGTGGAAAGAAAGCCACAGATGATAACGATATGTCATGTGTAGTGACAGTCGAGGAAGATAGTAATGATTGTTTAATTCATTTTGAAGTTCTTGTTTTATTTTTATGTTTTTCAAAAATGGGCTATCTCAATTTGAGGATAAGGATTCCTCAATTTAAGGGTAAGGATGGCAGTCAGTTAACAAAAATGGTAAGATATTTCATTATATATTTAATCGAAGATTCATCCTAGCTATAATAACATTAATTAATTAACTTATTTTTCAAAATTAGTTATAAAAAAATTATTGATTAATCAATTAAGTATTTTCAAATTATTATAAATTTGTAAGTTTTGTTTGGTGAGGTTACTCTATTATATTCAAGAATAACACAAGTTACATTTGGTCATTTCAAGAATATTTCTTTATTATTTAATCGAAGATTTATTTTAGTTATAATACATCAATTAATTAAGTTATTTTCAAAATTAGTTATAAATTTTTTTATGATTAATCAATTAAGGTATTTTCAAAATTAATTATAAATTTGTAAGTTTTGTATTGGCGAGGTTACATCATGATTATATTCAAGAATAACACAAGTTACATTATGGTCATGTCCAAGAATAACACCCGAATAGAGTAGGGAATTGAACAGGGGACTTAACATCTAGGAGTGCTTTAACAAGGCATCGATCACCACCTAAATAAAACCATATGAACATAAAATTTGTATATGATTAATGTATATCAATAAAAACTAAATTATATTATTGAATATGATGTTAGAGATGATAATGTGAGTGGAGGTTATGTAGTACTTATCATATTAAAAATTTTGATTTCAAGTATATGTGAGTTAATTAGAAAAAGTTAAGGAAAGTGATTGATCTTAGTTTGAAATTTGGAATTTATTTTCGTTTTCACTAAAAATTTGGTGAGGGTCACTTGTTTTGGCATTTATCACTTTAAATTAAGTGTAAGTTAATGAATGTTAACATTTTTAATTATATATAATTTTTTCATAATAAATTAATAGGCTGGGTACTTAAAAGCTATGAAAATTGAATAAGTCAAGGAATATGGGAATGCATAGTCATCATCATTGAGCGCTAATAAAATAATACTCTCCTAGTTGTTGATGTTGAGTAAACAAGCCACTAATTGCCCCCTCTTATTTGGTTCAAATCACATTGGATCCAAAATTTGTCATTAGCTTTTGTAGAAACATATTAATTATGTTTCTTAGTATTTTCAAATCGCAACATGCTCAAACATATTAACACCGCCACTTATTTTATTTAAAACTATGCAAATTTACCACATATACATGCAAATAAAAGAACATTGAACAATTGTTGTTGAAAAAAAGATTTATTAATGTAATTGGAATAAAGAACAACTTACATTGGTGCAAGATCTTTTGCATTCATCTCTTAGAAGTGAAAATTGGTATCCATGTTATGGAAAAACCAATCACACTTATGAAAGAAAATCTACGAATGATTTTGCAAATCTTTAGATTTGGAATAGTGGCCATTTGTTATAGATATGATCAGAAAATATACGAAAATACAAATATACCCAGAAATAACAAGATATAAATAGATAGAAATGCTTCACTTTATTGATCAAACCCTTAAGGTAGGGCAACACCATATATTCACTCCTTAAGGAAGGAGCACTCCACAAGCCATCTGCTTGTTCATACAATAATCCTTGACATCTCTCAATGGGGAGTCTCTAGCCTCTATATAGGCTTCATATCTACAATACCATGGGTCATTACCATGGTTACCTCAATACCATCTATCTAATACCATGGGATTATTACATTATTGCTAACTACTTGTGGTCCCTTACATGATATGGGTTAACCACCTTATTTATTACTATGGCACATCCCATTATTACATTATTCCGTTGGGTACCTCCCTTTGTACCCCATATTATCCTCCCTAGGTATACTACACCATTGGTCTCTGATTGTAAACTTGTAATTTAGCTAGTCATGAATTTATGATGAGTAACTTAAATGTTCGCTTGTCATATCCATGGTTTCAAAATTGTTTTACTTGTTACTTTTTATGTTGCATAAATTTTATTTAACGTCAAAATACATTTAAAGACTAAAAAATGTTAAACAAAATGTTAATTTCCAGGTCAGCTTGGACCTAAAACGTAAATTTATCCATGATTTTGTCATGACTCTTTCCATATACTTCATCGTAATAGGGATGGGTTGGATTTTAAATGGTAGAGCTAAGATGTGGGTATTTAGTGGAGATATTAGGAGTGGGTCATGCTATAAGGCATTGTTGGTTTTGCCTCATTTATAGGTATTGTTTTTCTTGTTTGTTCTCAAATCTTTGGCTCTTTATACTAGTCTTACTCATATTCGATTTGGTTATCAATACAACCTCGATAAGAAAGTCCTACTTACCTTCGTGGGGAATTCTCTATCTTTATAGTGTGGTGGGTCATGTGCCATTTTTAGCTTACATTTTCTTCCATGCAATCTATTTCCATTACATGAAGTTTTTTTTCCATGTTTTACTGGACTATCTTTGTCTCCACATGTACCTTGTCTTATCATTGGATTATATGATACACATCATGACTCCAATGTCAAGTAGCCTACATCTAAGCCTTGAACTGAAACCCACTAGAAATGGGCCAAGAGGAGAAGGAGAAAGGTAGCTAGGCATTTTTTTTATTACTAGCAACCCCAAAGAATCACCTAAGCCTAAGTTGGTACCATGGCTACTACAACCAATTATTAGCAACACTTCCCCAAACATGTCATGGATGAGGTACACTACATAGAAACCTTGGTCAAGAGGAAAAGGCGCAAAACCCTTAATGAGTAACGAAATATCAAATTTCTAAAATGGTTCTTTGACATTGAGTTCTCTTGTAGCAGAGATACCAAGACTTTAGGTTAACGAAATTGTATTGGCTCAATAAGTCCTTCATTGCCAATTCATAGAAGAAAAAGGGGATATATATCGTAGGAAATTCTCTCTAATATAAATCTAATGAACAAAAATGAGCAAAAATCCAAGTCCTGATGATCAACCAGACTTAGTGGTTTGAAACGTGTCGACAACAAAAATTGTAATGTGATTTACCAAAAACACTCTCTCATAACATTATGAATCACAAAAATTTGCATTCTGAAAAAAATATATAAAATTATCGTCGCTACAGTATATGACATACAAAAATTGTCATAGATTAAAAAAAAACAAAAATACACTCACACAATAAAACCAAATAAAAATAGTAAATTTAAAGAAACTAAAAATACTACCTCTAACCTTATTTTTCTTAATAAAAATACATATGAATTAAAAACACTGCCTCTAACCTTATTTTTCTTAATAAAAATACATATGAATAAAATAACTTTATTATGAACAATCATCTAAATTATTAATTAATATTATCTATCATCTCACATTGATGATGCAAAATTAATACAAAATTCATGTACACTTTATTTTAGTTTTTGTTAACGCTCATTATAATGAAAATTCAAATACTTTAAATAAATATAAAAATTTTTAAATTCGGTAAAAAATGTTATTTGGTTAGAGTGTGGTTTTAGTTTCCTTCCAGGCAAACTACAACTTGCTAGGATTATATAGCACTTTGTAATTTATTAAAATAAATTTATACTCGCTTGAAAATAATTAAATCAAAATATAATTGACCATGTAAGGACATTTGAGTTCCACATATAATAATAAAGCAGGGTCAATGCACACAAGGGTATCCCTGAATATGATATCCGATTAGTATTTAAGTGATTTATAAGTGGTGATATTTTTATTTTTAATTGGAAACGTTTTACTTTTGTAAAAGAAAAGATGAATTTTTAATATTTTAAATGTAGAAATAATGAACTATATCAAGTGGTGGGACCAGTAAATAATGAATATAAAAATAGAGGAAGTAACATTAAGAGATGTGATGTGTAGTTGTTGGAGTGGGTGAGATTGTGCCGTTAGACTTGTCAATTGATAGTTGTGATAATGGTACGGGTAATTTAATTTATTGGGATATATTTACCGATGTAAATTAAGATTACGTATTATTGGTGTAATCTTTACAGCACACGTTTTTGTTAGTTGTTTTTAAATGGAAGTTTTTGTATTACTTAGCAAAAAGAAGGATATATAGATTTTCTAGATAACTTTTTAATGGAGTTTATTTTTTTCCCAATATATACAGGTTAAAAGCTAGACTTTAAAGCTTTTATGATAAACTCATTATTGCGGAGATTTGATATAATTAAGCACTATAAGATATTTCTCTCATTTCACTGCGTTGCCAAGTAAACAAGATATACAAAATACTTCATATGATAGTAAAGTTGACACTTTACAAACACAAAAATATAAACACTTAGGAAGACAACATAGGGAATGAGCTTCTATATAATGAGATGCCTTCTGGTACATAATCAACGAAGCTTAATCGTGAACATGCCAAGAAAGGCTCCAAGATAAAACATAAACAAAATATTTGTCCCACAATAGACAGACCCACAGATAAAGGCCATGATTGGTCATAACAAAACAATGGTATTGAAAGCCACGAGCTAGAAACAAGGCCTAACGAACCAGAAGCAAACCACCAAAGGTCATACCATCACGCCTTGAATCTTGAACAAAAAAACTTGACACTGATAAACCATCTTGCTCGATCATTGCTCATTATTTGAGGAGGAGATTGTTGTTGGAACCCTTGTGCTGGAACCTGGAGGGTCAATTGAATCTCCATTATTTGATTCACAAGCGATATGGCCTTATACATGTGTGAGTAGGGAATCAATCTTGTCCAGGAAAAATCTTTGGTTCATGAGCATTCTTTCAATGTCTTCCAAAGAGGTGAAGAGATTGTATCTTTGTACTTGCTTGTCTTTCAAGACCAAACCCAAGAGGGCCTCCATTTGTCAATACAAATTTCCAATTTCAAGTATTGCTTCTCCATTCCCCTGGTATGACCAGGGTCATGAACTGACACCGACATATCCTCTATGATCTTTGAGTTTGAATGAGATTGACGTTCGATCCCTACTTGAGTCTCCACCTTTCAAATTTGTTTCCTAGTCTCTGGCGGAACCACATTAAAATAGGTGGCAAGCAAGACATGAGTAAAGAGTCTTACACCTCCCTAACCTTGAGGATTGTTACCACCTCTCCTTTGTCTGCATTTCATTATTTACCTGACCGACATGGATAAACCCCTAGGGGCACACCTTAGACAATCGCTATGAATTCCTCTCCCTACAAAGAAACAAGAAAATATACCAAACCCTCCAATGATAGGACCAGAATGGCACCCTACACAATGATCCACATAACTTAAGACACAAATGCTATACTTGACATAGACTTCGTCAAGAGAAACTGCATGCTTGACATCCTCTGAAAGAGAATCAAAACCCCACACCAAAACATAGAAACCGACTTGTGTGTACCCACGAGCCCTAATTACTAAAAGAACGAACACAACCCCTTAATAAAAACTATTGGACACTTTCTATAATTACAACAAAGTTAGCACACCAGCTTCCAAATTCCTCCAACCATATAATAGATCAATGTATAGAATTGGAAAAATGTCAAAAGCTCAGAGCTTGAAACCACAAGAAAATAATTAAAATACACTCGCCTTGCAAAACGGCCTGCAATCGGTTTAATAGGTCCAAAGACAAAGACTCTGAGACCCTAAACCAGACTCAAGCTAGAAGCTCGAAACCCGAAACCACATACAAATAAATAAAACACCCTCGCCTTGTAACATGGTATGTCATCATTATTTCAAACTCGAAGACAATGGCTCTGAGACCCCATAACCAAACTCAACACAACTTAAAAGAAGAAAGACCAAAATAACTAGGCAACACAAGAAATCGACCTGATACTCCACAACGGTAGACACCGACCCACTAGTCTTCAAAGTCTTTTGTTGCGATACACAAAACCAATCGCCCACATAAAAAGGCCAAATCTTTCACCACATTTGCAAAACATCAGATCGACCTCTTACCACAACACTTCCAGACTTTAGCCTTGATGCCAAGAACTTCTCTAGTCTAGGTGTGAAATAATGCTTGCAATAGGAGCTCGAGGGTTTACCCTCGCCTCCATATAAATCCTCAACAATGAAACCAAAGACCTCCATACAGACTCAATTAATAAAAAAAGCCAATTGTAAGCATTGCATGTCAATGCATCCAATATTATGCCACATCCTCAATGTCTTAATTTCCACATCTGATGGAGTAGCAGACATAACACCAAAGCCTCTGCATCCTCCGCATTAATACTCCATCGAAGAAATTTTTAAAGAAAAAGTTAATATTAAAAAAATTGTTATTTAAAAAAAATATTAACTTCAAATATTTGTATGAGTAAAATAATATGTTGATTGAATTTAGTTTAAGTATTTTAGAGAAGGAATATTATTTTTTCTGTGATATTATTATATTCAAGTTTTTAACATTTTGGTTTATTTTAGGGTTTATTTTTGAAATGAAGAGAAGATTAGGTTTATTTTATGGAAATATGTGATATGATATATTAGGGGAAAACATAATTATAATCAAAATGTTATGTTTTAAAAAAAAAACAACATCAAAACTAAACTGTTGAATTTATTTATTTATCTGAATTAATTTAGATTTCACATAAACTTTTATATCTATGTTTTTGTGATAATTTAAAAAGTTCATACTATTTTTTCTAAAAGTGATAAATTTACCTACCATAACTCAGTGGTCAACCAATAATATGAACAACTATCGATCGTTGTTATCCATGAATACGTATTGACTTGTTATGCCCCCTGGGCCGCATATTAAGTCCCTAATAAGCATTCATTATTACTTTAATTTTTATATTAGGAGGTTGGCTAGAAAATTTTATGGTCCCATTTTATTATAATTGTACCCTTTATCTCCTATATGTATACTTAGTCTTGGGATCATCAAATCTTGTCACGTACATTGTAAAAGAAGGTTTTTCCCTCGAAGTGGACTGCAATTATTGGGTTCTTATCATTTTTAAGGTGCGAGGTTCATACCATTTGTTATTAGGGTATACAAACCTAAGGTTTTGTTGCTTCAAACAGGTAATCACTATTATTCAAGAAAAACCATGTCATAAGGACGTATGCTTTAACTCTTACCAGATTCCTTGAGGTCTTGGGTCACTAACATGTTTCCTTACCTCTGAGAAGACAAGTTCTTAGCTAATCAAAATTAGTTTTAGGTCTTACTCTAGGGCCAAGAGGTGGTTTTGGCCTAAATAATATTTTCACCAAATCCAATATTCCTTGTGGTCATGACAGAGGCTATCTCGAATGGGGTCTTTTGCTTTCTAGTAATAGCTAGCCTTAGTCCCATAAATGAGACTAGATACTGCTATGATCACAATTCAATCTTATGCTTAAGAGAAGAAAAAAAATCCACGACATATTTTTTTATTTTTAACCTTTATTTGTAATAATTAAAGATCCTATAGAGTACTTTAATTTAACTCCTCATCTTAAACACACACATTTATTGGAAAAAAGGGTGATTGGTAAAATATTAATTACTCTATCTCTACACATTTTGAAGAGAGAACAAATCTTAACTGGTTCTTTATGTGAGCTAAACTAGAATACCGTGAAGTAAGGAAGAGGGAACCCCAAAGTGAATTGAATTGATTGTGTTGCTTGATTATAAAGGATTTTTTTGGATGGTCCATGAATAATGAATAGATGATGCATGCATAACTAGTTGAAGGGATCATTTAATGGGGATAATGACGGGAAGATGTAGTGGAGGAGGTTGCGAGATACTTGTTCATCATAAAATCAACATTGGATCCACAAGGGTTAGGGTTTCCAATGCCATATCTTGCAATGTTTTGATAAAAAACTCTATGGATAGATCAAATAATACAAGTGGCAAGAATAGTGCAAGATGATTATGCCAAAAGGTGTTAGTCTAAAATCTAGTAAGTAGAGATATTTCATGGGGATATATTATATAATATATATATAATATATATAATATATATATAGATATATATATATATGAAAAGGGAGATTTGATATGTATACCTAATATACAAAATTGCTATATAGAGAGATATAAAGAGAGATACGATATTGAGACGTATATATAAAAACTATAGATATGATATTATATAAAAAAATAATTACAACACAAAGACATAATCTTGACAATAATCAAATTGTATTTTTTACTTATCCATATTTGCATAAAATTTGAGTTTTAAGTTGAATAAGACTATGACCAACCTAGATCCATCTTGCATTATCTAAAAGTTTACAGCTCAAGGGATTTTATCCCTTTCAACACTTGATAGGTCCAAGGCTAACATGGATCTACACTAATATATAAACATAATCTTCGAGGGACTTATGTATCAAGAGGATATAATGAGTCATTGTTATGTCTAGGGATGTTTCATGGGTTGTTAATACAATTCAATTATATGATAGAAATAATTGGTTCATATGAGATCAATATGCCATAATGCATGAGAGGGTCATCATGTCAACAATGTTTTAACAATGGTGAATCATTGAACTTGCTTTATGCATCCTTTCCTAGTGAATATTATATATATTATACATTATATATATATATATATATATATATATATATATATATACTATTATAATATAGTATATTATATATATATATTCACATCACTAGAAAGAAATCCTTCTTCAAATTATAACAGTATTCTACATTCCATCCCATTAAATTATCAATTCCCTCTACATGTTTTTGTTAAGCAATAAGTGGTAAATTTTATTGATAAAAACTACCACAAAAGCTATTGTAGAAGTTACCACATTATATTGTTACACATAATTTCAAAGGAGTTGATACCTAGTCTAAAAAGAGTTATATTGCAAGCATAAAATAGAGATTGGATTTGTCCCTACACAAAACTGTCTAATAGCCCTTGATGTTATATATTCTATAATATATGCCTAATATCATAGTAGTCCTACAAAACATTGAAATTATCAAAGCTCATAGTGGCTAGCTACATCATCCAAACCTGCACTTTTTGGTTTAGGATCATAAGTCACGATTTCCATTTCCTCATCAAGCTAATACCCAATTTCATCCTCTTTTAATTCTCCCCTAGATGAATTGTTTGAAAGTATTTGGTTTGATGCCATGGAATAGTCGTACTTGCTTAAATTCACTACCAAAAAATGAACAAGGTTACATTCTAATTCTGAGTTTGCCATTTCTTCAACTCCACGAGAGACCCCACAATTTCTACCATTTGAGTTGCAATCTAGCATTCTATTTCATGAATTTTAGAAGTGAAAGTAAATATTCAAGATCTATTATAATGTATGTGTTTTTCATGGCTTTTGATGACTCTGTGGATCTATTGCAATTATCAAGAGCCCATTAGTTACCCACTAAGGATAACTTCTTCTTTGCATTTTACATTGCTCGCAATACCCTCCTTACTCCTCAGTTATCGGGCTTAAGAGAATTTTATTTATCACTATTTCAAGAAGTGATACCACTTTCCAATACTCAAGCTCAATTGTTGCAGAATCTTTGGAGTCAAAGATTGAGAGAATGAACTATGTCTAAGGTCAATGTCTACATGTGAGTCTTATGGTTCCTTGTGGTTGAGCAAACCACCAGGGGGGTGGTTTCGATGAAAAATTCCAATTAAACATTAGTAGTCCAAACATAAAACAAAGTGCAATGAAATTCCTTATCTAACAAGAAAGAATTTCATTCCCCCAACACAAATCGAGTAGCAATGTTATTATCCCACCTCAAACTGGAATAATAAGAAGCCAATAGAAATACACATGTGAATTCAAGGCATAATGCTTACATAGGGGGAGCTATCTACCCTTATCATTACCATTCAAATGATTGTTTGAGTGACCTTGATTGCGATCCATGTGACAATTGATCAGACCAAGACTACATGTCATGTGATAGATTAATAGCACTAAATATGTCTTGGTACTATTGACTAATTAAGGGATGATTTGTTGACTTAATATACCATTAACCGTAACCTCCCCCTCTTTTAGATTAAGCCTAAATTAGTCCATCAACCTGTTCCACTATTGTTTTCTTGCAAAAACATGATAATATTTGATATCAGAGAATGATATTATCTCTTGTTTGAATTGTTCACATTAAGGCTAGTGGATTGTCTCCCATCACTAAATCATAAAATAATTTATGATTATGTTGAAACCTCTTATCCCAATCCTTGGTTGCACACCTATACCTTTACAATTTAAATCCTTACCACAATGTATAAGCTTTGTCCTTTTATTACACATAACAACCCCTAAGTAAAATAAGTTTTAGTTGTCCCTTCGGGATCCATGATAACCCCAATAACTATAATTTCAATCGCTAGTCAACTTTTTCCCCTCAATAAAAAAACCGCCTATTTTATGCGGCTAATCCAATCTAAATACCCTACATGTTAAAATATGAGCATGGAAAAAATACATTTGAAACTCTTAA
>APFE031594973.1:0-12569 GCA_000404065.3 Pinus taeda | reverse complement strand
CAGTACTACCATATGCACCATGTTTAATCTTAAACAATCATTTGGAAGTGACAACAAATTTACCTTGAGGTCTGGGAACCACTTACCAGACATCATTCTAGATGATGGACTTGTATTCTTCATTCATGGCATCTTTCCAAACTTGTTCTTTTGCAGCTTCTTCAAAGGTGCATGGTTCTGCCTGAATGATGTTGCTCATGGCAGCAACATACCCTTGAAACTGACTTGGCTTCTTCCTGTCTATGAACGTTCCTCTTGGGGCAACACGTTGATCAGTGCCTTGCACGGTATCTTGCAGCCATAGTGGTCTCTTCTTGGTTGGAGGATCATGTGGTGGAGGATCTAGAGGATCCATAGAACCCATGGGATTATTAGCAAGTTCATTCTCAGGTTCCAGTTCAGACTCAAATGCAAGCTATTTTTCACTAACAACTCGTCTTTCAACAATGGCAAGAGGAGGAGAGTCTCTTGCTTTTCCAAGTGCTACATCTTCATCGAATGTTACGTCTTTGCTAAACTCTATAGTTCTTTGACCAAGTACATAAATTCTATAAGATTTTGAATTATCACAATAACCAACAAATGTATTTTTCTTACCTGAAGCTTCCAGTTTGTTCCTTTTCTATTTCGGCACATGGAAGTACACAAGACAACCAAAGATTCTCAAATGACTCGCCTCAAGCCTTTCACCAGTGAAAACTTCTTCAAGAGTCTTATTGTCTAAGGCCTGATGAGGAGTTTTGTTTTGCACATAAACAACAGTATTTGCAGCTTCTCCCCACAAAAACTTTGGTAGCTTTTGATCATACAGAATGGATCTGACCGCTTCCATAATGGTTCTATTATTTTTCTTAGCCACACCAATTTGTTGTGGATTGTATGACACGGAGGTTTCTTTCTTTATTTTGGCGTCTTTGCAAAATGATTAAATTCATTGGAGGTGAACTCTCCCTCATTATCAGATCTGAAAGCTTTGATCAGTTTTCCAGTTTGATTTCAATCAAAGCCTTGAAATCTTTGAATATGTCAATTGTTTCCCCTTTTTCTTTCAAAAAGGACATCCATGACTTGCAAAAATAATCATCAACAAAAATCATGAAATACAACTAGCCACCAAGAGAAGTAACAGGCATAGATCCACATAAATCAGAAAGTATGAGTTGAAGTACCTAACTAGTTTTTTTCTGCTTGAAGGGAATGGTCCCTTCACATCATTTCCACTTGCACATCATGGGAAAACTCCTTCATGATCGAATTTGATCTTAGGCATTCCAAAAACCATCTTTCTTACATGAGGCAAGGCTTTGTAGTGTAGGTAAGTGAATCTTTTGTGCCATAGCTTACACTGAAGATCTATATCATGGACCGGTGCATGAATGGGTTTACCATGGACTTTGTAAAGCCCTTCACATCTTGATCCAAGAGTGAAGGTTTCTCTCATGCTTGAGTTCAAAGGAGGTTAGAACTTTTACATTACTAAAGCAACTTTCATTCCTTTATCTTCTAGAGCATATATGGATACAAGATTCTTTTTCAACCTAGGTACATACAAAGCTTCTTGAAGGAAAATTAGATTTGTCATCATCTAACTGAAATGAAACCGAACCATAACCTTTAACTTGGTGAGTGGAATTTATCTCCAAGGATAACATTTAAATTAGTCTCCCTCTCATCTAGATTAGAGAGTGATTCTTTGTAACAAGTAAAATGTTTGGAAGCACCACTATCAACTAGCCGGCTATTAAAATGAATCTGTAGAAGAAAAACTGGAAAGAGCAGAAACAAGAAAATATTTTGATTCAGTTTCCAGTGCATTATTTCTATACCTTGGGTCTCTTGTTTTCTTAGGATGGCCTTTTCTTTGATTTTCAGAAGTGTCATTTCTATAATCAGATTTGTTTTTGAATCTAGATTCTCTTCCTCTTTCTCAAACGTGATAAGCTAAGTGACCATGCTTTTGACAATTAAAGCATCTAACTTTGACATGTCTAGATTCCCTTTAAAGGAATCATTTGATTTGAAAGCATATTTCTTTGAAAAATGACGAGAGCCTTTAATACCTTTTTTTTTCTCTTGTCGTAGGTTGAAAATGCAGTAGGTTCTTCTTCTTCATGATGTGAAATTCTTCCTCTGGAGATCATTTTAGCCTCCTCTTGAATACACTTTTCAAGGAGCTCATCAAATGTGGGAATAGTGTTGATATTGCTGATGGTGGTGATAAAAGTCTCCCAAACAGGAGAAAGGCCTCCAAGCGCATTAAATACCATTTCTTTGTCTGGTACAACTTCACCAATTGTTGATAGTTGATTCTTGATTTTGGTCATTCTCATGAAGTATGCTTGCACTCTCTCTCCTCTGTTCATCTTAATGTCCTTCAATTGATTCTTCAAAGCAATAATCTGGTTCAAGTTACTAATTACAAACATGCCAATTAGTTTGTCATACATTTCTTTAGCTTTCTTCAAACCAGAAACATAAGTAATGAGATGATCATAAAGAGAATCAACGATAATTTTTCTAGCTTTGATTTCACCCTTTTTATGTTTCGATTCGACAACAACACTTGCATTCTCTGGTTAATCAACTATTGTGCCTTCAAAATACTCCAGAACTTCGTGTTCTTCAAGAGTGATATCTAGCTTTTCTTCCCATGGACCAAAGTTTGAAGCATCATTCAGCTTCTCCTCTACCTTGAAGTAGGATGAAGTCATCTCGATCAAAAAACTTTGGCAGCAAGTGGGGTCACTTCAGGTGATTTCTGGTTTCCTTGGACTTTTCTTCACCGAGGCTATGATACCATGTTAAAATATGAAAGCCCTATGCAGAAACTTGAAATTTCTATGCAAAAAACTGAATGTACTTTGCAGAAAACTAAACGTTCTATGATGGTGCTTGAAAGTACTTCGCAGAAAACTAAATGTTCTATGTTGTTACAACTTACAATTACTTAGAATGCAGATTTATTTTTCAAAACTTTTCAGATCAACAATTGTAGATAGAACATAAACTTAAGGATCATATGAAGACAGCGAAACACAAATAAGAGACACTGGGATTTAGGTCCAATGACCAAGGCAAAACCCCTAAAGGGGGAAAACACAATTGATTCTTCTTCTATTAGATATCTTCACTTGTTCAATAGAGTGCAAAGAGAGAAAGAGAGAATAAAAATGAATAAAGTTATCAATGTCTGATCAACTTGCAGTTGAAGTGTTCTCACTCTTTGCTTGAAGATCACCTCCTTTTCTTGATCAGAGATTGTCCTTTAGACTTGCTCCAACTCTTCCCTTGCTCTTCACTTGCTCTCACACTTCTCTTGCACACACTCAACACTTGCTCTCCTTCTTCACAATGAACATGCTACACACAACTCTCACTTGCTCTTGCTTAAATAGATGAGAATGGAGAAGAGTTACAAAATGAATTCATGCCTTGAGCCAACAATAGGAGAATCGAATTCCATGAGGAAGGAGTTACTTGAGGAGAAGTGTAATTCAACCCAAGAATAGAAAGAGAGGTACACTTGTCTTGAGGAGTTACAATTCGAATTAGGGAGAAAGAGAGTTACACTTAGACACGACAGAATATCTAGTGAGAGTTAGAAATCAAATTGAGTGAGAGAGTTACAAGTGCATTTAATGAAGAGGAGTTATACTTTCGCCATGCATCGAATTAGTGAGGGAGAGTTACATTCTCTTAAGTGTGGAGTTACGATTTTATTCCAAGAGAGAGTTTTGATTTTCCAAGTAAGAGATTCTCAATTTAATTGACTTATTCCATGAGACTATTGAGAATTTGTTTTTATTAATCCATTAAAGGTGAATGACTTTAGATTATTTTATAAATAATAGTATCATAATAATAATAATAATACTAGTAACGATGAAATAGGGAAAATTGAAGATAGAAAAGACTTGGAAGAACCTTCAAGAGAAGGCATATAAAGACTATTTATAGTTTTTAATCAACAAGAAAATGTGTCTCACGAGGCACATCTGCAGAATGTAATTTTGATTCATAGATCAATGAAACAAAGTTATGATTTTTTCCTTGGGAAAAAAAATACTAGTAAGGATAAAATATTAATTCTTGACTTGTATAATCATGACTGATTTGATTTTAAAGTGGGTGCCCTATGTCGAGATCACCCTTGATACTTTAGACATAACTTTCTATTTTTGAAAATTCACTTCCAAATTGAAAATTCACTTCCAAATTTTATTATAGGTGTTTCAAACAGAATTGAAAGATATGATTTCATCTAGGAGAAATCCATCCCTGAGCTGCCACATTTTAACGATTCAGAAAAAATCTTTGATTGACCAAAGGGAAAAATTAGGGTAATAGAAATTGCCATAATCTAATTGTTCTACTTTTTGGAGGATTTCTAGCATGTTTCCTGTCAAATTTGTCAAAATTCCAGCAATAATTTATTAGAATTACAAGTATGATCTGGGAACTTTGCACAATCCAAGTGCCCCAGATGTTTTTCAAGGCACTAAATCCATTTTTACATTCAAATATAGATGTTAAACAACATAAAAACAAGATCTAAACAGAAACTATTTCACCAGATTCCTGCCTAAAACTCTAAAACATAGCATAGTTAGACAACGCCATAAAAATTTACGATTCATCAAACAAAAACCTCAAAGGAGGAAACTATTTCACCAGTTTCCGGCCTAAAACTCCAAAATATAGCATAGTTAGACAACACCATAAAAATTTACAATTCATCGGACAAAATCTTCAAAGGAGTTCAGGGAAAAGAAGGGAGGCACGTGTCAAGAAATTAGAGAAGAAAAAATTGAAGTTGGTGGATAAATGACTCTTCTAGGCACAAAATCATCTGGAAAATGGGTAGAAGGCAGACATAAAATAAGATAAGATAATTTTACACATGTCCAATGAATGATCAAGAAACAGTCAGTAGGATTAGAGAGTATAACCAGATGTCAATAGAGTATGGTAGTGTCTATAACATTACTAGATGTTGAAAAGTTGTTCAAAAAGGAAAGATAAAACAACAAAATAGAGAATACCAGGACCTAGGTAAAGAAGAGAATGAAAAACTTTAAGTGGTGCAAGGCCCTAGCTCAACATCAACATTATCATTAGAAATAAACCTTAAAGTAGAGGTAGAAGAAGAACAAGAGTTATCCCTGTCTCTATCTATCATTAAGAATGGACCAATAAAAAGTCAGATGACATGTCCTCCAGAGAGTAATTGGGGTAGAGAGTGCCTGGATGCACAATCCAGGGGAGGAGATCTGGGGTGAAATGAACTATTTCTACTAACATCGAAGGTTGATGAGAAAAAGCCTATTGATAGAAGTCGGGTTGCCCGAGTGTACCCAGCAGGTAGTACTTTGCATGGCACAAATTTGGCAATTGAGATCTCCTAGGGGCGGGGTGCCTAATGGTCCCAAGGTAGGAAGTTCATTGTCTCACTAATTGGTATTCACTACCACTAGCCATCAAGATATGCTAAAAGAAAGAAGCGTTGACCCTAATGGTATTGTGCCTAGATATGTTACACAAAATCTCCCATCTAGATTCTATAGCTCATCACCTCATAGCAATATGTGCAAGGCATCT
The DNA here is from genome assembly GCA_000404065.3 of Pinus taeda. NCBI lineage: Eukaryota > Viridiplantae > Streptophyta > Pinopsida > Pinales > Pinaceae > Pinus > Pinus taeda. The sequence continues at coordinate 6,971 of APFE031594973.1, read as the reverse complement.
TTGGTCAAGGTAGTAACAAGGGAACCCTCTGAGTCTCAGAATGGACAATGGAAACCCCCCAGAATTTCATAGTAAATGCAATATCTGAAAACAAAATGCTCTACATATTCAATCCCTTGGAGATATGCTAGCTAGAAAATACTCTCAAAGTGTAGGATTCGATGGGTTGACTTGGTCCTTAGATGGTGGGAACAAACCCGTAACTGGCTTAGAAGGATCTTACAGGCATGGATGAACCGAACAATGAGGCCACCATATAGCTGCATGAATTGCTCATAATAAAAGGCCATCTTGAGGAATAGGGTCTGGGAGGGGGAAGACCCAAGTTCTCTAAATGTGTGGCTGATAGATATCTTCCCTAACAACTCTAATGATCTCTCCCTTAGTGGGGAAGAGAATGCAGATGGCATCCAACGGGCAGTTAGAGGATGTCGAGACTCGATACTATAAGAGAGAAAATGTTTACATTTTGGCAATAGAAGTATGGACTATTCAACAAAGCATACTCTTACAAGGTTTGGTGTGTCACTGTACAAAGACAGTTAATTTTCAAGAGCAAGTAGCAAAAATTCTAAAACATCCCCATATCAAAGGTATTATGCAGAAACCCAATCATTGATAGTGGCTTAAGACATCTGCATGGAACTCCTAGTGAAAGCGAATGCAGAGAAAACCTATTTCTAGTCACTGGCACAGTTTATCCTATGGAGATTTAACTTTGGCTATCTTAAGATGAATGCCATAAAGAGTACTACAGATGGGTTGTTGAATGTTAGTAAATATCAGCAGAACGATAAAGAAAATGGATAGGATAAACTCAGCATTAGACAGAAAATTTATATATTGTATTAATAACTTGAATGACGATTACACTAGCTTAAATACAACCTCGGTGCCTCTTGGTGAATGGGCATGATCTTTGATCATGCCCTTTAATTACTTACTAAATACAAATTATTTAATTTTATATAACAATGCCTTCCCCTTGAAAAGATGTTATGTCATCAAAGCATATGTAATGACGGGTGTTGTTGACGAAATACTTCTGTCTCCCAAGAGGCTTCTTCTTCTAGTAAGTCCTTCCACTTGATCAGATATTCTTTGATTACTCGTGATCACAGCTTCTTTTCCCTGATGGAGATGATACCTTCTAGCTCTAGAATAACCCTTCCTTCTTCATCTAAGGTCGAAAGTGTTGTTTGCGCTGAGTGATGTTCACCAAGTGCCTTTTTAAGGCAGGATATATGGAAAACGTTGTGAACACAACTTTTATCGGAAAGCCTTAAACTGTATGCAACTTGGCTAATCTTTTGTTGATTTGGTAGGGTCCATAAAACCTTGGTGCCAATTTGTTTTTTCCCCTTCGTTTTAAGGGCAACTGCTTGTAAGGCTGGAGTTTAACAAATACCCAATCTCCAACTTCAAATTCTCTCTCGGTTCTATTTCGGTCAGCTTGTTGCTTCATACGATTCCTTGCATTATTTAGATTTTCTTTTAGATTTTGGACAACTTTTTGGGTTTCTTCTAACTAGTTTTTAATCACTGGAAGCTTCGCATTGATGATAGAAAAGTCATTCCATTTCGGAGGTTCATAACCATACAGAGCTTGAAATGGAGTCATTTTCGTTGATGTGTGGCAAGCGGAATTGTACCACCATCCAACGAGATGTAACCACTGAACCCACTTATTTTGTTTATTTGTGGCATAACAATGTACGTAGGCTTCTAAACATTTATTGACAACCTCTGTTTGGCCATCTGTTTGAGGATGGTATGCTGAACTCATATTGAGGTAGGTTCTTATGTGTTTGAAGAATTCCTTCCAAAAAATACCCTTAAATTTGGCATCTCCATCGCTCATAATGATTTTGGGAAATCCATGTAATTTGTAAACATTTTTACAAAATATCCCAGCAATTTATTTTGTTGAGTCAGATTTCCTCATTGCAATAAAGTGAGCATACTTGGTGAGTCTATCGACCACTACAAGAATTTTATCCTTACTATCAGACACAGGTAAACCTTCAATAAAGTCCATTGATATTTCCTCCCATTTCTGATTTGGGATGTTTAAGGGATGAAGTAGTTCAAGTGTCATAATATTTTCATTTATATTCCTCTAGCATTTATTGCATTCTGCTACATATTTTTTGAATACCATTACTCATTCCCTTCCAAAAGAATGATTGGCGTGCATTATAGTAGGTTTTAAAGAATCCTACATGCCCGACTGAAAGTGAATCATGCGACTCTTTGAGAACCTTGGTTTTAAATTTGGAATCTGCATTCAGATAAATTCTTCCTTTGTACCATAGCATATTGTTCTTCCATTCAAATTTTGAATTTTGAGGAAGATTATTGATTATAGCACTTGTTTCTGGATCTTTTGCATATTCACTTCGAATCTTATTACGCCATTCAGGAACAACCACTAAAACTGCAAGTAATGATGGTTCTTTGTCTTTCCTCGACAAAGCATCAGCTACTATGTTATCTTTCCCTTTCTTGTGTAATATATCCATGTCAAAGGTAGCGATTTTTTCTATCCATTTTTGTTGTTTTGTAGATAGTGTTTTCTGTTGGAGGAGACGCTAAACACTATTATGATCTGTTCGCATTAAGAACTTATTTCCCAAGAGATATTGTCTCCATTTGGCTAATGTGTGCATAATAGAAAGCATTTCCTTGTTGTATGCAGACTTGAGACGTTCTTGCTTATTGAGCTTCCTGCTTTCAAACGTGATTGGGTGACCATCCTGCATTAATATTACTCTGATGCCAAAACCTGAAGCATCACATTCAATTACTAATGGTTTTGAGAAGTTTGGAGTTACCAAAACAGGGGCATTAAACATAACTTCCTTCAGGTCTTCAAAACACTTTCCTACTTCATCATTCCATCGAAATGAGTTCTTCTTTAAAAGGTTCGATAGGGTGCGTTATATGGGCATAGTTTTTAATAAATCTTCAATAATACCCGGTCAATCCTAAGAATTCTCTTAGCTTGGAGATATTAACTGGTTTGGGCCATTCCCTTATAGCCTTTGATCTTATTAGGATCTACTTTTACTCCTTCCTTGGATATTATATGTCCGAGATATTCTACTTCTTCCTTCCCAAAAGTGCACTTGGACTTCTTGGCATAGAACTAATGTTTTTCTAATATAGTGAGAACTTGTTTGATGTTGTAGGTGCTCCTTCCATGTTTTACCATAAATTAGAATGTCATCAAAGAGTACTAACACAAACTTCCTTAGATATGGACGGAATAGCTCGTTCATAGTAGCTTTGAATGTTGTCGGTGCATTGGTTAAACCAAAAGGCATTACTTTAAACTCATAATGACCTTCATGTGTTCGAAACATAGTTTTTGCTACATCTTCCAACCTTATTATGATGTGGTAAGACCCTGACATTAAGTCCAATTTTGAGAAGTATTTAGCGCCATGTAGTGCATCCAACATTTCATCGATAAAAGGGATTGGAAACTTGTTTTTAATTGTTATGTGTTTACTCCTCGATAATCGATGCATAATTTGAACGATACATCTTTCTTTCGAACTAATACAACTAGAGTAGCATACAGACTTTTACTTTTTGTGATGCTGCCACACTTTAAAAGATCTTGGACTAACCTCTCAATTTCAATTTTTTGATGATGTGGATATCGATACGGTTTGATGTTGATGGGATTTTATCCTGCTTTGACTTCAATTGTATGCTCGATTTCTCTTTTAGGAGGCATCTTCCTCACAAGGTCTTGGAATACTTTTTCATGCATTTGAATTAGCTCTTGGATTTTTGGTACTTCTTCGTTGACCAGATTCAAAGTTAACATTTCTAATTGATGACACTGAGTTACTACCTACGCCAGTGCTCCCTTCTGAATCATTTTCATCATTTGGGATGATGATATAGTTTGGTTCTCAGGTGGCTGAAACCGATATTTAAATTTTATAAATTGCTTTTGATGGTTGGCAGAGTAAGCGCCTAGGGTTTGTAGCAATTGGATACCTAAGTCCACATCCACTCCTCCTAATGGTATAGTGTAGAATAGAGATTCTCGATTATAGTCTTGAATCTGTGATTTGGCTTTATGGCATTTCCCTACCTTTTCAATTTTCTTACCATCAGCTACCATAACCTTCATGTTGGGCATGGGAAATGTGAAAATGTTGAGTCTTTTCGCCATGGTTGACTCCAAAACTTTGTGGGTGCTACCAGTATCGATCAGAAACATTACATTGTTCTTCTTGATATGTCCTTTTAATTTTCATGTCTAGGGTTGTGATATACCTGTCCTAGCCAAGAATGATAATTGCAGAATGCTTTAATCATCTGGTTCTGGAGAAAATTGTGGGGAATCTTCAATTTCTTCTACGTCTGATTCATCACTGTCTGAATCATTAGTTACTTCACATTTATACAGGTTCTTGGTCTCTTTTCCTTCAGCACAACTATGTTTAGGGTCTCATTTTTCGCCACAACGTTTGCACTTGCCCTCTTTCATTCTTTGCATTTCCAAGTTAGTTTTTCTCCTTCACGAAGATGTGGTGGAACATATTTTGTGTTATCCATGTTTGCAGATTAGGAAAATCTTTGTATCGAATATACTCTTTCAACCTTCGGCCATTGCATTTTTTTGTGTTTCTTTTCAACAACTTTTGCCTTCTGTCTAGTTACCTCTATAGAAGTGATGTCATGAAGCTAAAGCTCAGCCTGGAAATGGGGTTTAAGTCCCGTGGTGTACAACTGAATGAGATGAGTTTCTGATAATCTAGGTACTGGCGTAGCTAAGGTTTCCCATTCTCGAGCGCATTCGTCCACATCTCCTTTTTGTTGCAATCGGGTGAGTGTTGAGAAGAATTCTTCTTCCTTGACAACTTGGAACCTTTTAAAGAATGCATTTTTGAATTTCCTTCAACTGATAGCAATTGTCGTCTTTTTCCACCACATATACCAATTATATGCTTCAACTTCCATTTGCATGGAAGCATGCCTAATCTTTTTGTCATCATTGTCAATACCATAAATCTTGAAATATTCTTTTGCTTCATTGAACCAAGCAATGCTGCATTTTTCGTTACCGAAAATTTTGGATAAATCAAGTTTTGCTCTTCGTTGATATGTAGCTATTGACAAAGCGAAGAAGGGGTATTGATTTGAAAACTATGGATTCTAGAGTTGCCTATTTTGAAAATTCGCGTTACTATTTTCTTGATTAAGCATGGAAGATATCTTTGGAGACTTGGGTTTCTCATGTGAGTCTAATGAGTTTGACGAATCTGGAGAATTGAGATGTTGGGTAGCTTCATTATTCTGGGGTATTTGATCAGGTGTAACCTTCATCGCTTGATCCACCTTATCTTAAAGGACTACCTGGTCCTTTTTAAATTCATTCTAGTTCTGCTCGAGCTGACTCTCTATTCTCTTTGTTGTATCCTGGAGTGCCTTCATTTTCTCACCCTATCCAGTCACCTTAGTCTCAAGGTTTAACAATCTTTAATTGAAATCGGCCATCAACATTGATGAAGCCATCGGGTGGGTTTGAGGTGGAGTTATTTATCCAGCTTAACCTTTTCTTTAACTTGAACCTATAAAAATTATTTATTATATATATATATATATATATATATATATATATATAGTATATATATATATATATTAAATTAATTAATTATATAATATGATATAGAGTTATAATTAACAGAGGTTGGAAATAGCTCTGCGGCGAACTGCTTCTTGCCATGGCATTCCCCGTCCAGGATTCCCTGTCTCCCAGCCTTGTATTCATCGTAGGGAAGAGCATCCCGGTGCGGTTTAGAAGGGGGCCTGAGCTAGGCTGCATCTGGTGGCGCGTTCATGCCGAAGACAACGCGAAAACGGAGTTCCTCAGCCAGACGCGGTGGGTGATGGGGTTTAACGCCCGCTTTCTTGAGGAAACCTATCCGTGTGGGGTGTTCTCTCGACCCTACAGCAAAAGGGACTACCGCATTCGGGAGCTGCGCTATCATGTGGTGGTGAAGCTGTTTTCAGGCGGGCGGGCAGACCTCGGCAAGAGCGCTCTCCTCCAGTTCTGCTTCTCGATTGCAGAGATCTCCAAAGATCCCCGCAGGGCCCTTTTCTTGGGTACTTATGGAATCGATCTATGGACTGTAAGGTCGCAAGGGCTCCCTCCGCTTCAGGCCTCGTTTTTTAGTATGGTGTTTACCCTCGGCGTCCTTGTATTCGAAACATTTGCAAAATGGCAAAGCAGGGAGGTTGCGTGGCAAGTGTTTGTAGAAATGCCGCGCCGAGAGTTGGGCTCTCGGAAGGAACAGATTTCATACAACGCTCAGATTATATTTTTTGAACAGGCTTTGGAAGACTGCCGCAAGACGCTGAGTCCAGCCTTCGTCCAGCCCCTGCTTGGACCAACAGATTTTGGAGCAGTAAGTTCCAGAGAGGCCTCGTCCTCTTTTAAGCCATTTCTAGTGATTAAAACTGAGTGCTGCCCTTCGCAGGGATCTGAGAAAAAGACACAGGATGTGGCCCCAACAATCTGGGTGTGCACCAGAGTCCCCCCGTCTCAGATTTGCAGAGGAAAGAAAAATCCGGGGCACTTTGCTTCGTTCCAGATCCTCATTGGGCTCCTCTCGGGCAAGACTCTGCTTCAATGGGTGAGCTCTTCGGATCAAGTGCAGGACCTCAAGCAAATGCTGGCTTTTAGGTTGGGGATTCCCTCTGCCTCCCAAAGGCTTCTCTGCAAAGGTAAACAGCTTGAGGATCACCTGCCCCTTTCTTTTTATGACATTCAAAGAAATGCCTCCATTATTCTCTCCCTTCGTTTAAGAGGGGGAGCTGTTGGACAGTCTTCTTCAGCGGCAGCGCCTTCCTATAAAGATGCTGTCCATGCTCATAAATCCAAGAGTACGGCTCCACCAGCCCAGGAACCAAAACCTTTTTTGGTGGACAAGCTGGAGGAAACCCCC
>APFE031594969.1:0-21374 GCA_000404065.3 Pinus taeda | reverse complement strand
GGTAAGCAGGGGGGTGTCTAGAGTACTGAAGAAGGTATGTTTCTATTGATCATTTTGTCGTCCTTTCTTTAGAAATCGTAACATATTGGTATCATGAACTAGGTAGATAATAGGAAATTATGACAAAATCTGTAAGATTAAGGTGCAATACGAAAATACTAATAATTGTCATCTTTCATGCAGAAAAGGGGAAAAACAAAAGATTGTCGTTCCAAGGAAACAGACAGGGCCAAGTTAACTGTTGTCCCTTTGGCGGGGAACCATATGCAAACAAGGTGGTCTAAATTAAAGCATATCAACCAGGGAAAGAAATGGAGATCTCGACTTGGCGCAAGAAAGCAAATGGATAACTGAGAGTTAACAGTTTGGAGAATCCCTCAGGATCCTTTGATCCTGAGGGATCGCCGCTTCAACTATTTTTTCATTCTAGACATCTTCGCCTTAGCTATTATAAAAAGGGGCAGCTCTGTTAGCCAGGGGAACAATCATCTTTCTATGTAACTTTTCTTGAATTTGAGACTTTGATCATTGACTCTCGTTGAGAAGTGATCCGTTGTAATTCTGTTTAATGCATTAATACAAACCTGGTTGTTGTTTCATCCTTGATCCTAGAATAATCTCAAGTGGTGTATCCCTGGAGGCTAAGGGCCCAACCCTGGTGGAACACTTGCTCCTATACTATTACTTTTGGTTTGTGCATGGTTTTACTTATCAGCTTTGTCCGGTAATCTGATATGTTCTGTTATTTTACATTACAACTCTGTTACATTTGATTTATGTTAGATTGAGTAATATCATTTTCTGTTACAAAAACGTCATATCAACTCTGTAATGCATTATTGTTCCTTTAATTGTTGATATGATATTATTGGTCTTTATAGAATATTGTTGTTCTTCAACTACAGAGTAACTGTGCTGTAACATTTATATCGCTGCGTTCATCTATGGTTTACATTTGATTGCGATTGCGATTCAATTGACATTGTTGTTCCATTACGAATTACAGTTGTTATTCTTGATAACTAAGATTGATATTGGTGGTATTGAAATCAGATTACTGCTTTTCTTAAAGTGTGTTATGTGTGTTATTTGTATTAGTTTATCGTGAACTTATATTTCACTCAGAGTGTTGTTCTATATTTCATTACTAATCAGTTGATGTTCTATTTCCGTGTGCTATCTGATTTATCCTTAGGATAAAGATTGCTACTTGATTCCTATAGGATATGATTGCTGCACTTATTTTTGGCGAGTAAGGTGTTTATGTTATATATTCTAGTTGTTGTTCTATTTTCTAGCTGCTCTTCCATTTCCTAGTTGATGTTACATTACCTAGTTGTTGTTCCATTTCTTTATTATTTACGTTATCATTACTTTGGTGTGCAAAACGATTTGAAACTATAGTGGGCATTGGAATTTGTTGTATAGCTCCCAGATCAATGATCTGTTCCTTGAATATCTTTAATTACATTAGTTTATAGAGGGATGAGTTACTGTTACTAGACCCTTGACTGATAAATTACCTAGTTCCTTGAATGCATGATTTCAGCTTTAAGGTGCTTTACTGTAATTAGATCTTGTTTTGAGCATTCGTTTACTCTTGTATTTTGAGCACTATACTACTAGAATTACTCTGGCAAATGATAGCCTCAGACTGAGACACTTTTTGAAATAACAAAATGTTCCTGGATTGACAGACTAATGTGAGGTAATTAGAGGTGAAAAGACCCTTTTTATGACTCGACATCACTGATTCCACATTTAGCCTCCTCCAGAAAATCCACTCCCAGGAAAATTGACCTCACTTAGCCCTCCTAAACTATGAATTGCGTAGTCTCAACCCTCAAGCCTTAAACTTGCATCTTGGAATTGTGCATTGTGAAGTCATAGTGCCAAACCTTAACCCTTGAACTCCATATTTATGCAATCATTTCCTCCCAATCAACCTCAACTACAAATTGTGCAGTGTCAAGCATCAAGCCTCTAGCTTGACTCCTTGAACTACACAAATTCACAATCTATGAGAATTTTCTTCCTCCACGAATGTGCATTGGGAAAATTAAAACCTCAAGCCCCAATATTGAGCCCTAGAAATCCTCAACTGCACAATCTCCCAACTTGTTCTCTTACCAGAACTGCGCATTGGGCAACTTCAATCCTAAAACATCAACCTTGATCTCAGCCCCTCAACTACACAATCATCTAGCTAGGCCTCTCAAAACTTAGCATTGGTAAACCTCAAGGCTCAAGCCTCAATATTGACCTCCTAAGTCCCTCAACTACATAGTTCCTTGAGTCAACTGTCTAGTCATCCAACTAGGCATCTCAAAACTCTGCATTAGGAAACCTCAAAGCTCAAGCCTCAAGCTTGACCTCCTGAGTCACTCAACTACATAGTTCCTTAAGTAGGCCCTTCCAGAACTACGTAATGGAAAACTCAAGCCTCGAGCCCTAGTCTTGATCCCCTGTTCCACTCAACTATGTAATCCTTTGACCTTGGCTATCCTGAACTATGCATTGCGTAGTCTGAAGCCTCAGTCCTGAACCTTGGTCTCTGGAACTATGCAATCCTTGAGTTAGTCACTCAAATAGTCACCAGTTCCAATTCTAACAAGTGATTTCATGGAGCATGTTAGATTAGGGGTTTTTGGGAATGATGTCAGCTTGTCATGAATGGCTTTCAGTTGTAGCTACTTTATCTTATCACAACAGGATGATGATGGAGGAAAAGGAGAAGGAGACCGTGCTAGAAGGCACCTATGGAGATGAAGAATACCATATGATCATCAAGCGAGAAGACGAAGGGACACTATATTACAATAGAAGATAAGTGATCAATATCAAATTGAATACTCCTTATCTTCAAGTCATGAGGATGAGGAAGAAGAACATGCATTATCTCTCAAGAAGACTCAAAGATAGCAGTAGAAAACAGTGACTTGACATTTGCATGTCATCATGCAATCCATGTTATCAGTTTCATGTCATGAGTCATCATGTGCCACATCATTTGTGGATTATGTAAATTACATATTGGAACATGTAATGTAAAGTGGAATTCCAAGAGTCATCCATGTAATGTGAAAATTCATGTGGGAGTCAAAAGGTAATAGAGAAGTCAAACGTTCATGAGGGTAGTCTAAGAGTCACAAGGGAGGTGAATGATCACTCCATTTGTTATATATACACCCTCATTGTTCATGCAAAGAACTTTCACCTTGGATCTTCCTACTAGGTATTAGAGAGGAAGATAGTTGTTTTGGAGGAGCGAGTGGCTCCTCTAATGATCCACTATTGGGGCTAGTGATGTTCACTGTCTTGATGTATCTTGTAACTTTTAGTTAATTCAGAAGCTTGTTGAGCCAATACGCTTACATGAATATGATGTGAATATTGTAAGGCTATTCCTTGAATGCTTGTGATGTATGTTGTTTTCATATATATTAAGGAAATTAAACTATTTTGGTGGCTTTGGTACTTATCTTGTTGAAGGTGTGTTGTATTTTCTTTAACAATTGTTGCTTCCTTGTGAACTATTTCACTGGTTGATCAATGATCCATTCGTATGTATATGCTTGTGTGCCTTTTCCATATTAGTACTATTACTTGTCTTTAAAGGGCCCATTTTTCTCTTCCCTTTCTATAGAAGGACCTTGATACTTTCTGTAGTTGAACATTTCATAAGGTATACTCACTTGTTGATCCAAAAATACTTGTGTATAACTCTCTTGTGCTGAAATTTTTAGCCAAGGAAAATTTCGAAGGATACATGGAAACCGAGTCGATACTCTAGATGGGGCTCCTACTCCAAATGGTGTGAGGTATAATTGGGACTTCACATCGGCGAGACCCCCTTAGTTGAAAAATTTATATCACCGTCAACACTTGGTTACCTCACATATCTATGTTCGGATTTGCACTTCACTACTTTGTTCTTTCCTTTATTGATCCAAATCTTGTGCTCTTCATCTCTTTCCCATGTTCTCTTTTGTTGTCAGCTCAAATTGATATTTATTTTCATCTTAGATCTACATTCAAATCCATTTTGGGTTTTGTTTATGCTCTTGGATCAAATTTATGTTCATTTTCATCTTAGATCTACATTCAAATTTGTTTTTGTCTCTTCTTCTACACACTTAGCACTATTACCACTCTTCTCTTTGCCATATGGTCTACTTAGGTTTCCTCTACATCAATTGGCTTACACTACTTTTCTTGTTAGATAAATTTATTCTAATATTTTCATCTACATAGGCTAAAAACATACTATAACATTTAAATTAGTATTTATAACTTAATATCCCTATTACCATGGGTATTGATCCCTGGTTTTCACCCATCGTATCATGTATCCTTTGACCATTGTAACAAGTTTCATTCTATTCAAATGCATTATTCTCATACTTCTCTCATGTTCTTACATACATCTCTCATCCTTTTTATGTCGATTTCACCTCTTATATTCAATAATGCATCTCCTTACACATGTGTTCTCCTCATGCATGTGTTCACATCACTCAACTAACTAATAGTGTATACGCTCTATCTAATCCTCTGATAATCAAACTACACTTGATTCTCATATAACTGTGTTGGAATTATGGCTAATGTGTTGGCCTTAATGTAAACATGGATGTCAACTTTGAGGTGTTTGGATGTCAACTTGGATTATATCCTTCTCATGTTTTGTCATCATGATTTCGTCACATTGTGACACTCTTGTCACATTGTCATCATGACCTTGTCACACTATAACATTATTGGTAATTATGCAAAACTGATATTCCTAGCTAGGTCATGGATATATTATGAATCTTCATGATTGGAAAGGATATACAATATTCTTGATGATTACATAAGAGGTGAAAAGGTTGTGCATGGTATTGAGCAGTTGAAAGAGGATGGACAAGGTTTTTCTGGGAAGACAATTGAGGAGACATAGAGGACCGATTGGAGAAGATTTTATGAGGTTATTGAGGCATTATTGAAGTCTTGTAGAGGCTTAAAAATAACCATAGGTATTAAATAATACATGCTATAAGTTGGAAGACGTTTGAGAAAATTTTGACTAAGGATTGACTAGTTTTTTGGCTAGAAAATAGGGTAACGCAAGTATCATATGTAGGAGGTGCATTATAGCCTAGGGTAACATAGGTTTGTAGTTCAAGAGGAGCATTACGACACTCCTCCCAAAAGGATAGGCATCATTATTTCCTATAAGTATTAAAAGATAAAAAAATCCTCTAACTAAACCATGGATTTGCCAAAGGTATTTGTGTGCAGAAGGTCAAGTAACGTCTATTTCATTATATTGATGATTACCATCAAAAAATCCCTTGGATTTTCCTATGGTATTAGCAAGGAAGACATATTATAAAAGTACAAGGATGTTAATAAGCTAGTGTGTGAATTCGATGAGTTACTTTTGTGAATATTCTAGAACAAGTGTGCACCAAGGTGCAAGAAGCAGGCCCAAATCTAATGAGAGATCTGATGTGGAGGTATAATGAATTAAATTAATGCTTAGATAAAAAAAAAAAAGTATGCAAGACAAAGGGAAAGATGATATGAATCTAATGTTAATAATGTTGTTGTTTGTCTTTTATTTTACTGTGATACTATTCTTATGGTTGTCTATTGCTAAGATTGAGAGTTATTTGTATTGTGCTTGCAAATTCCTTTGTTGATCCTAATTTAAACTTATTTTTGTTTATATTTAGTGATCTATTTGAAAATGGCTTTGATTGATTATTCTTGAGGTTTAAAATATGATAATCTAATGGTTGAATTTGAGTGTTAATGAGAAAATATTTGGGCTTACTAAATAGTGTCTGAATATTTATCTAAAGATGCATGGCAGAGACATATATGATTTGAATCAAGTGGGAATATGTATATAGATCAGTTTCTTTCACTACAGTAACTTATATATGTGCATGATTTGAGAAGATCTATTCTTAATGTTTTTATGGAAAGGATCTTGCAGAGATATCCACCTTGTTGTAGTTGATTAATTCACATATGCCCTCATTTACTTGATAAACAAGTTCACCGTTGTGTCAGAAAGGAACTTGTATTAAATTGTTGGATAGATATCACTATGGTGTTTTGAAAATATATGCATGGATTAGTGTTTTGATTTGATGATGTATGCATGATCGATGTGTTATTTTTAGAATTTATGCAGTGATTAGTGTGTTGATTTGATAATGTACATAGAGATCAATTTGTTCTTTTGCCAGTATAGCAATGTGTTCTTTGAAGGACAGGGGATTGTGTATGACATAGGTTCATGTATGTTGTTACTTCTTCTCTAATGTTTGATTTATTGATTACAAAAGGGGTCCATAACTTAGGGAAGAGATCTATGAGTTGATTTATTGCAGTGACATTGAGACTTTTCATTGATTGATCTACATGTTGGATCTACCCTTATTTACTTGATGACATTGTGTGATGAATGTAGAGGTTGTATGTTGTTGAGCTGTCTTTGACATAGAATTATATGTTGGGAAAATATGTTGTTGTTTGTAATTTATGAACATAAGGCTATTGTAGAGCTCACATACCAAATTAGAGACTTCATGATAATGTTGCTATGTACCAGAATGATTGGTTAATGATTCAAATTTTTTTTGGTTGCGCATTCAGGCTAATGTACTAGTTGCATGAGTTTGATGTTCATTCGACTACAGGATTTTTATACTTGCTACTATTTGTATTATGCATAGAATGGCTTAACATGTTGTTGCATACTTTCATAGAACAAATGATGATTGCATTGAGTCAATTGTAGAGTTATGAGGGGTTTTTTTGTATTATATTCAGAGAAGGTTTTGGTATTGTTGAAAGTTGATTTGCTATTGATTGTTAAGAAATGCCTTGATGAGTGTGTTAATGATAGATGAGTATGATAAAAGTGTTTGTCTTGGAATTTGACAGTGTTGATGAGAAAATGATTTTTCTTGGTATTTGATAGAGTTGATGAGCAAAGAGTTTTGCTTGGTATTTGATAGTGATGAGAGCTAGAGTTTTTCTTGTTCAGTGTTTTATTAGGTTTGATGGTTTATCGAGTAGATTTGTTTGAAAAAGATATATGGTATCTTGGTATTTATACTGATCATAATGGTTGTTGTGGGTCTAGTTTGAAAATTGGATGAAGCATGAGCTACAGTATTTTTGGTTGATTCAGGTGGATCGAGTGTAAAAGGTTTTGAAACATGGTCCAAAAAGGGACTGAGGGTTGGAGCCTTCAGTGATGGAGTGGAAACTTCCTTCTGGTTGGGACCAGTAAACTTGATCAGGGAGTAGTAGCTTCCTTCCTGTCATTGAAAGTGAAAATAGGAGGCAATAGCCTCCATCAAGTAGGATTCCACACACTGGTAAGATTTTGTGCCAATGCAAGGTGTAAGAAGATTTTATTAATAATAAGAATAAGACATAACAACAAAAATGGTGGTTTTTTACATTTGGATTTTCCACCTAAAAATTTGGTGTCCCTATGTGTTGATGATGTATTTAATTCTTGTGATTTATATTCTCTTATGTTTAATGTTTCTCATGGAAAATTAAATATTCATATATCTACAACATATTGTGATACTAATGAAGTAATGGATAAGATAAATTTGGAAATGAAATCATAAAATAAGTAAAATTTTATTGGACATGAAATATTGATTCACCCCCCCTGCATATTTCTAACAATTGGTACCAAAGTATGTCTCTCCATTAAATCTTAACTGCTTGAGAGTAGATCAAGGATGATGGGAAATAAAAATAAGTAGATGGGAACTAAAAGGAAGCAACCAATTTAAGAAAATTGTGGTGCAACCAATGTATCAAATGTAGTGGCAGTATCAACAATTATATATCAAGGAAAATTAGTACTAGAACAAGTCATTGATAATCAAGGTATGCCTTTAAAAAAATGAAAATTATCAATATTGGAAAGTAAGGGTGAAGTATAGAGTAATGGCCCTCAGATATGATGTTTGGCATTTAGTATGTAATGAATGCACTAAAGCTTCCCCATAAACTCAAGAATTTCAAAAGAATGGTCATGAATTAAATGCAATCTATCGTAGCCTTCTTGAGTTAGAATTTGAGAAAATTATGCATTATGCAACCACAAAGGACGTATGGGGTAATATGCAGGCCATCCATGAAGGAAAGGTAAAAATAGTAAAGAAGGAAGTTTGTTCATAAGGTAAACTGATAGGTAATTTTTCTTTTGAAACATTAAATGAATCTAAATAAAATTGTAGTCTATCAACAAATGAGTATGATCATGAAAAAACCTTCACGATATTAGATGAAGTTATCGATTCAGAAGAAGAAAGGTTATAGGAAGTATTTAAATTTAGAAGAAAACATGTTTATTCTTTGAAAATGATTAACAATATTGAGGTTAAGTTGCAGGAAAATAAAAATAGGGACTTATCTAAAATCTATAGGATTGATTATTTGAGAAATTTCACTAGTTAAATAAAGTTGCACATATGTGAGTGAATACAAAAAATTAAGTGATGTTTATGCCTTAATCATCAAAATTAAAGAACTGAAAGAGAAGAATTAAAAACAACAATTAAATATGAGAACAACAACAAACATTGGTGATGGATTTTGTCCCTCCTAGACTACGACTTCGGGTCTTCTTTGAACGTGTGACTGTTTTATTAGGAATTCTTCAAAGAGTTTTCTTTACATGAGATTTTTCCAATTGATCTGTGCTTGTAGGCACTGCTAGTTACTGTAGGAAAAAATTCTTCTGTTGCGACTTTCCAATGCCTGTCTCTGTTCTTGGAAAGGCCCAAGAATGGCCAATAAATGCTCAAAAGAGTATCTGCAGGAAAATATCGAAACACTAACTTTGAAGATGAACTATCACTTGAAACTAAAGTGAAAATTCTGCCCTGGATATGCTTTCCGCCTTCCTGAAAGGTTTCGCCCATGAAATAGAAAAGACTTTGATGGGCTCTGGAATTCCTCTCTTCTTCTCCTCGGCAAGGATGGAACTTTCTTCTCCCTTATGCTTCTTCACTCGAAGGCTTTATAGGATGGCCTAATGCTAAGTTTAGAATAATTTGTTTTACAAACTAAGTGGTGGCTAAATGATATATCTCAATGAAAAAAACATTATAACACCATGGCATAAATCTTCGCATGAGAACAAACCACCTTATCCTAAGTTGTTTGGCACATTTCATTTACATGGCACATTAATATGTTACAACCATTATAAAACCATATTCATTAATGTTCTCTAACCTTTTAACCATTATATATTCTAACTATAGTGCATAGTGGATTGGGTTTGAAACTAAATCCTATAGTTTCATAGTGTTGTATTTAAATGGGGTCAATAATATAACTTAATTGTTATTACCCACATTGGTCGCTTAACTAAAGTTTAAAATAATAACTCTGATGGTTGTCATAACTCTTTAACTTTTAACCCGACACCATGTGATAGAAACTTCCGGTGGTTAGGCTAGCGGTGATATCGTCTGGTGGTCAACTCAACAAAATTCCCCAGTGGCCTAGCACATCAGTTTTGGAAATGCATTGGCATACCTCTGTGGCATACCTACAGCTGAACCTTCGATGCTCGTTGACACGCTAACTTGGTACACCTCCGGCGGTCTCGACTTACTCCACCACGCTACTTGACTGTTGGCTCCAATGGTGACTAACCTGTACCAAAATCCCGACGGTGATGCATTCAGTGCTGACATGTTAACTGTGGCACCCCTCCTCCAATGGCCTTGACCTGCTCAACTTCATGTTGACTGAGTGGTACTCTGACTTTGTTGGCATCCATCTCATGCCTTCCTCCTCCGACGGCTCGATGGCATGTTGACTTGGTACACCTCTAGTGGTTTAGTTGTGATTTGACAGGTTGTTGAATTGGCATCCGGTGGTCTTGGCTTGGCGGCTTCAAACTCCACCACGATACCCTACCACCTCCACGCTAATTAGTTTCCAACTACTCCGACGTGATTTTCCCCACCTCGTGGTAGGCTGGCTAATCACTAACGTAACCTTACTTCGGCACCTAGGTAATTATTACGTCGTAAGGTGTTCCCTCTAAAACGAACTCCCCTCCATGCCACTGTGTCTCAACGTGGGCCGTTAAATGGATTGTTAGACGATTAAATAATCTCCAGCCATTAGATCATCGGTGAAAAATGTTCTGAAGTCTGAAGCGACACAGGGAAATTTTATGGGTATGTCGAAGTGGGTGGCAGTATTTAGACCATTTTTGGTTTGGATTTTCAGATTCTTGGAGCCCAATCCCCAATTCTCAGATTTTTGTATCTGCTTCTTGTTTTCTGATTCTAGTTCTCACATTTTCGTATGTCCGTCTTCTTGTCTAATTTGGGTAAGCAGTAGTTTTTGGTGTGGGAAGAAAACTTTTGAAGATGAAGACCAATGTGTATATTCCTGATTTCAAGCTTGCATTTGAGCGTTTTTGTATACATGCTGGAGGGAGGGCAGTCTTGGATGAGTTGGAGAAGAATATACGCTATCAGAATGGTCTGCTTTGTATTTATTTCAATATCGAGGACCAAGCCCTGAATCGGATCTGTTAGGGGCATTTCCAGCGAAATTGTGGAAAAGGGTTTCATCCGGATTCGAACTCCAGACCTCCAAGATGATGCACATAATGTTTTATTGCAATATTTGTTGTTCGATGGCTAGAAGACTCAATCATGGGTTGGTTACTCACTTACCCTTCTTGCTATATTTATTTTTTCTGTATTTCATGAGTATATTGTCAATATTGGATTTAGGGTCATGGAATCCGACGTTTTTGGTCTGAATGCAGGGCTGGGATATTTGCTCATGTTGGCAGTGATGTCTTTCAGTGGGGTTTTTTTCATAGTTGTGATCTTGGGGTTTTTTGTTGGGTATTTCTTCTTTCCATGGGGAAGGCAAAGAAGAAAACATTGAAAGTCCATGTGGGTGATCGTGGACTTCATGATCACTGTATATTGTTATTTTCTTTTGATGCTTTCGATTGAGGGAGACATGAACCTGCCGTTTGAGGGCTGGAAGACTCAATCATGGCTTGGTTACTCGCTTACCCTTGTTGCTGTTTGTTTTTTTTGTTTTTTGCTTCTGTATTTCATGAGTATATTGTCAATCGACAGTCTCGTTTCAAGGGTATTTCGAGTGGTAAAGCTGCCTTAGACCTTAATGCTTCTCTGATTGGAAGAAAGTTGGCATCATTGATGGATTATTATGGGTTGCAGAGATTATCAGTGGAAACATCATAACTTTGTCAATATTCCATGGTAATAGGAAGCATAGAGATCTAAAGGAAACGATCATGTATGTAGTAAGGTCTCTCAGAACACTGCAGGGGGTGGTTTGACAATGGCTATGATGATTACCAGAACACTGCAACCAGCTTTGCTGACAAGAAAAGTGCCAGGGCATCAACTGGGTATCATGTAACATGTCACCCATAATATTGGGGCTGTGCAAATTTGAAAGGATCTGGTACTAACGATCCCAATTAAATGAGTTTTTTGTGGGTGATATATGACAAACTACTTAGCATCAAATGCAAGAGGCTTACTCATGTTATTAACACGAAATAAGAGGCTACAGTTAATAAATTGTGTCATTTAATCATGTGGGAAAGTTGATTATATTGTTTCAAGAAACCTCAAAGGGATGGAGCCCTTGGAAGTCATCTCTATTCAGCGCGAGAATCATAAAACCAAAATGCATTGTTTCACCGTCAGATGTGAAGTGGGTGGTCTCTAGGACAGCGAATATGGTTACTTGTGTTTATGTTTCAGGGTTTAAATTATGTTTCACTATATTAACGACAAAGATGGTGAATTACTTTTATTTTTCTAGGTGACGATCAAATTATACATGGTTGGTTACATTGGCAAAAGGCGCCATGCTCTGCCATGATTCCTCTACCTAGAATATAAATTTAATTAATCTTTGAATATAATCAACAGTGATTTGTATATTTCCAAGCAGAGTTTCATAGGATATGAGTGTAAATGGTAAATTCATTTTTGTCAAATAGCTTAAGGTGAAAAGAGGCATATTTGCAAATGTGTAAGGTGTAAAGAGGACAATGACAATTCAATTGGATGCTTATATCAAAGTGCAACAACTCACCAGAGATTTTGGCACTTCCAAAATCACATACCTTTAACTGATGATTGTGAGGATTGACCTGTTCAAAATATCATTTCAGAAATATTTGACAAGCTCATTGGGGTACAAAAACCATGCTACTCATGAACAATAGAGTACGTTAATTGTATAGCAAACAAACCCTCTTTCCAACCACAAATTTGACAAGAATCCAACAAGAATTTCAGGCACAGTGAAAATTCTCTGTGTTGGAATGATTCCACTGGTTTGTTTTGCCAATTTTAAATTAAACCAAATCATCCAAAATAGTCAGAGTTCGAGATCAATCAACACCCTAACTGAATTGTACAACAGACTTCGGCAAGGGAGGGAAGTCTGCTACAGGTTTAGGCAGCTCCTATAGACAACCATTTATCACTAAAGTCTAATTATCCCAAACCAACTTTAAATGAATCACCAGCTCTAGGTTGATCCAACCCTTCCATACCCCTTTGATATCCCATTTTTATATGTCCTTTAATTTGAGAAAAACCATTTTTTTCATCCACTGAGCGAGGATTTTGAATTCTTCACTTCCACTCAATAGGATATTTGGAAATATTTGTTATCTCAAAATATATAAGCAAGACCTATTTCCTCGTTTCCAACTAAGTTGATCAATAATAAGAGGGGTTGCTTCCTTTCATAGCTTTCAAATAGTAAAACCTAGACCTGCCCAATAAGTTGATTCTACCCTGAGAAGAGAATTCTTGTTGAATATTCCGGCAGAAAGCCAAATTTCTACCTCACACTGAAATCTAAAATAAATATCCAAACGATTTTAGCTCTAGGAGCAATATTTATAAAGAGAGGATCTTAGACTGCCAATCCCCCATTAACCGTTGGGAGACAAATTACATTCCAGTTTACTAAATGGAATTTTCTTTCACTATTCCTCCCTCCTTGCCATAGAAACTTGTGAATTAACAAGATCATTTGATTGAGCACAACTTTTGGGTTTAGAAGGACAGAGTATAGGTAGACAGGAAGCGACGATAGAACGTATTTAACTATCACAACACATCCTAATGAAGAGAGCCATTGAGCACCCCAGGCTTGAAATTTATTTGAAAATTTATTTAAGGTATTGATTCAACTCTCCATATTAGAGGCACCGATCAAAATGGGGATTCCTAGATATTTAAATAATTTCCATTCTATTCTAAAGGGAATCCCAGAACCGTCACAATTTCATTAATATTTTGAAGTGGATAGTTCCATCCTATGATTAGGCTCTTTGTTTTATCAATGAAGCCCCCCAACAGGTCTAGATATTGATCAAACACTGGTTTGAATCGCCGAGCAATAATTTTGGAGGCTCCCGCTAACAACAATGTATCGTCAGCAAACTGGGAATGATACACATATTTATTGTTGTTTTCTATACTTAGTCCTCATATTCTCCCTTCTATTCCCTTCTTCCCATCTCTAGGTTCCTTATTAAGTTTTCTGCCACTAATATATTAAGGTTTCTACTATTAGGAGCTTGTATTGAAAGCCTGCCTCAAACCCCTAGACGTGGAGAAAAGATCACAGGGGAGTCCATTTACTAAAGGAGCTATCCATAGGCTTCCAATACAATCTCTAGTCCAATTTATGAACTCATTACAAAAACCCAACTTTTCCATCATCGAGAATAAAAAGTAGTGATAGATTCTATCGAAGGTGTTTTGCATGTCAAGTTTGATAATCATCCTCGACTACCCCATTTATTTCTTGAATGAATTGCCTCCTGAACAAGAATGATGTTGTCTATGATTTATCGATGCTTCATGAAACCAACTTGGTTTTTTGATAAGCAAAGTGCCAGGGCATCAACTGGGTATCATGTAACATGTCACCCAGATTATTGGGGCTGTGAAATTTGGAAGGATCTGGTACTACCGATCCCCATTTTATGAGTTTTGCGTGGGTGATATATGACAAACTACTTAGCATCAAACGCAAGAGGCTTACTCGTGTTATTAACATGAAATAAGAGGCTACAGTTAATAAACTATGTCATTTAATCATGTGGGAAAGTTGATTATATTGTTTCAAGAAACCTCAAAGGGATGGAGCCCTTGGAAGTCATCTCTATTCAGCGTGAGAATCATAAAACCGTGGCTGTAAAATGCATTGTTTCACTGTCAGATGTGAAGTGGGTGGTCTCTAGGATAGCTAATATGGTTACTTGTATTTATGTTTCAGGTTTTAAATTATGTTTCACTATATTACTGACAGAGATGGTGAATTAATTTTATTTTTCTAGGTGACGAGCAAATTATACATGGTTGGTTACATTGGCAAAAGGTGCCATGCTTTGCCATGATTCCTCTACCTAGAATATAAATTTAATTAATCTTTGAATATAATCGACAGTGACTTGTATATTTCCGACCAGAGTTTGATAGGATATGAGTGTAAATGGTAAATCCATTTTTGTCAAATAGCTTAAGGTGAAAAGAGGCATATTTGCAAACGTGTAAAGTGAAAAGAGGACAATGACAATTCAATTGGATGCTTATATCACAGTGCAACAACTCACCAGAGCTTTTTGCACTTCCAAAATCACATAACTTTAGCGGATGATTTTGAGGATTGACCTGTTCAAAATATCATTTCAGAAATATTTGACAAGCTCATTGGGGTACAAAAACTATGCTACTCATGAACAATAGAGTACGTTAATTGTATAGCAAACAGGCCCTCTTTCCAACCACAAATTTGATAAGAATCCAGCAATAATTTCAGGCACAGTGAAAATTCTCTGTGTTGGAATGTTCCATTGGTTTGTTTTGCCCAATTTTAAATTAAACCAGATCATCCAAAATAGTCAGAGTTCTAGATCAATCAACACTCTGACTGAATTGTACAGCAGACTTCGGCAAGGGAGGGAAGTCTACTACAGGTTTAGGCAGCTCCTATAAACAACAATTTATCACTCAAGTCTAATTATCCCAAACTAGCTTTAAATGAATCACTAGCTCTAGGTTGATCCAACCCTTCCATACCCCTTTGATATCCCATTTTTATATGTCCTTTAATTTGAGAAAACCCATTTTCCTTTATCCACTGAGCGAGGATTTTGAATTCTTCACTTCCACTCAATAGGATATTTGGAAATATTTTTTATCTCAAAATATATAAGCAAGACCTATTTCCCCGTTTCCAACTAAGGTGATCAATAATAAGAGGGGTTGCTTCCTTTCACAACTTTCAAATTGTAAAACCTAGACCTACCCAATAAGTTGATTCTACCCTGAGAAGAGAATTCTTGTTGAATATTTCGGTAGAAAGCCAAATTTCCACCACACACTGAAATCTGAAATAAGTATCCAAACGATTGTATCTCTAGGATCAATATTCATAAATAGAGGGTCTTATACTGCAAATCCCCCTTAACCGTTGGGAGACAAATTACATTCCAGTTTAATAAATGGAATTTTCTTTCACTATTCCTCCCTCCTTGCCATAGAAACTTGTGAATTAACAAGCTCATCTGATTGAGCACAACTTTTGGGTCTAGAAGGTCAGAGTATAGGTAGACAGGAAGCGACGATAGAACATATTTAACTATCACAACACATCCTAATGAAGAGAGCCATTGAGCACCCCAGGCTTGAAATTTCTTCGAAAATTTATTTAAGGTATTGATTCAACTCTCCATATTAGAGGCACCGATAAAAATGGGGATTCCTAGATATTTAAATAATTTCCATTCCATTCTAAAGGGAATCCTAGAACCGTCACAATTTCATTAATATTTTGAAGTGGACAGTTCCATCCTATGATTAGGCTCTTTGTTTTATCAATTAAGCCCCCCAACAGGTCTAGATATTGATCAAACACTGGTTTGAATCGTCGAGCAATAATTTTGGAGGCTCCCCCTAACAACAATGTATCTTTAGCAAACTGGGAATGATACACATATTTATTGTTGTTTTCTATACTTAGTCCTCATATTCTCCCTTCTCTTCCCTTCTTCCCATCTCTAGGTTCCTTATTAAGTTTTCTGCCACTAATATATTAAGGTTTCTACTACTAGGAGCTTGTATTGAAAGCCTACCTCAA
This sequence comes from Pinus taeda, assembly GCA_000404065.3. NCBI lineage: Eukaryota > Viridiplantae > Streptophyta > Pinopsida > Pinales > Pinaceae > Pinus > Pinus taeda. The sequence continues at coordinate 5,153 of APFE031594969.1, read as the reverse complement.
ACCCCTAGACGTGGAGAAAAGATCACAGGGGAGTCCATTTACTAAAGGAGCTATCCACAGGCTTCCAATACAATCTCTAGTCCAATTTATGAACTCATTACAGAAACCCAACTTTTCCATCATCGAGAATAAAAAGTAGTGATAGATTCTATCAAAGGTGTTTTCCATGTCAAGTTTGATAATCATACCCGGCTACCCCATTTATTTCTTGAATGAATCGCCTCCTGAACAAGAATGATGTTGTCTATGATTTATCGATGCTTCATGAAACCAACTTGGTTTTTTGATAAGCAAAGTGCCAGTGCATCAACTGGGTATCATGTAACATGTCACTTAGATTATTGGGGCTGTGAAAATTTGAAAGGGTCTGGTACTACCGATCCCCATTTTATGAGTTTTGCGTGGGTGATATATGACAAACTACTTAGCATCAAACACAAGAGGTTTATTCGTGTTATTAACATGAAATAAGAGGCTACAGTTAATAAACTGTGTCATTTAATCATGTGGGAAAGTTGATTATATTGTTTCAAGAAACCTCAAAGGGATGGAGCCCTTGGAAGTCATCTCTATTCAGCGCGAGAATCATAAAATCGTGCCTGTAAAATGCATTGTTTCACCGTCAGATGTGAAGTGGGTGGTCTCCAGGATAGCTAATATGGTTACTTGTGTTTATGTTTCAGGGTTTAAATTATGTTTCACTATATTACTGACAGAGATGGTGAATTACTTTTATTTTTCTAGGTGACGAGCAAATTATACATGGTTGGTTACATTGGCAAAAGGCGCCATGCTCTGCCATGATTCCTCTACCTAGAATATAAATTTAATTAATCTCTGAATATAATCAATAGTGATTTTATATTTCCGAGCAGAGTTTGATAGGATATGAGTGTAAATGGTAAATCCATTTTTGTCAAATAGCTTAAGGTGAAAAGAGGCATATTTGCAAACGTGTAAGGTGAAAAGAGGACAATGACAATTCAATTGGATGCTTATATCACAGTGCAACAACTCACCAGAGCTTTTGGCACTTCCAAAATCACATAACTTTAGCGGATGATTGTGAGGATTGACCTGTTCAAAATATCATTTCAGAAATATTTGACAAGCTCATTGGGGTACAAAAACCATGCTACTCATGAACAATAAAGTACGTTAATTGTATAGCAAACAGACCCTCTTTCCAACCACAAATTTGACAAGAATCCAGCAAGAATTTCAGGCACAGTGAAAATTCTCTGTGTTGGAATGTTCCATTGGTTTGTTTTGCCCAATTTTAAATTAAACTAGATCATCCAAAATAGTCAGAGTTCCAGATCAATCAACACTCTGACTGAATTGTACAGCAGACTTCGGCAAGGGAGGGAAGTCTGCTACAGGTTTAGGAAGCCCTATAAACAACCATTTATCACTCAAGCCTAATTATCCCAAACCAACTTTAAATGAATCACCAGCTCTAGGTTGATCCAACCCTTCCATACCCCTTTGATATCCCATTTTTATGTCCTTTAATTTGAGAAAAACCATTTTCTTTTATCCACTGAGCGAGGATTTTGAATTCTTCACTTCCACTCAATAGGATATTTGGAAATACTTGTTATCTCAAAATATATAAGCAAGACCTATTTCCCTGTTTCCAACTAAGGTGATCAATAATAAGAGGGGTTGCTTCCTTTCACAGCTTTCAAATAGTAAAACCTAGACCTGCCCAATAAGTTGATTCTACCCTGAGAAGAGAATTCTTGTTGAATATTTCGGCAGAAAGCCAAATTTCCACCACACACTGAAATCTGAAATAAGTATCCAAACGATTGTAGCTCTAGGAGAAATATTCATAAATAGAGGGTCTTAGACTGCCAATCCCCCACTAACCGTTGGGAGACAAATTACATTCCAGTTTATTAAATGGATTTTTCTTTCATTATTCCTCCCTCCTTGCCATAGAAACTTGTGAATTAACAAGCTCATCTGATTGAGCACAACTTTTGGGTTTAGAAGGTCAGGGTATACGTAGACAGGAAGCGACAATAGAACATATTTAACTATCACAACACATCCTAATGAAGATAGCCATTGAGCACCCCAGGATTGAAATTTCTTCGAAAATTTATTTAAGGTATTGATTCAACTCTCCATATTAGAGGCACCGATCAAAATGGGGATTCCTAGATATTTAAATAATTTCCATTCCATTCTAAAGGGAATCCCAGAACTGTCACAATTTCATTAATATTTTGAAGTGGACAGTTCCATCCTATGATTAGGCTCTTTGTTTTATCAATGAAGCCCCCCAATAGGTCTAGATATTGATCAAACACTGGTTTGAATTGCCGAGCAATAATTTTGGAGGTTCCCCCTAACAGCAATGTATCGTCAGCAAAATGGGAATGATACACATATTTATTGTTGTTTTCTATACTTAGTCCTCATATTCTCCCTTCTCTTCCCTTCTTCCCATCTCTAGGTTCCTTATTAAGTTTTCTGCGACTAATATATTAAGGTTTCTACTACTAGGAGCTTGTATTGAAAGCCTGCTTCAAACACCTAGACGTAGAGAAAAGATTACAGGGGAGTCCATTTACTAAAGGAGCTATCCACATGCTTCCAATACAATCTCTAGTCCAAATTATGAACTCATTACAAAAACCCAACTTTTCCATCACCGAGAATAAAATGGAGTGTTGGATTCTATTGAAGGTGTTTTCCATGTCAAGTTTGATAATCATACCTGGCTACCTCGTTTATTTCTTGAATGAATCACCTCCTAAACAAGAATGATGTTGTCTATGATTTATCGATGCTCCATGAAACCAACTTGGTTTTTTGATATGATTGTAGGGAAAATCTTTTTGAGGATAATAGCTAAATTTTTTGTTAGAAACATCTAGGCCAAATTACACATATAGATTGTCCAGAATCGAGAGAATGAGGACAACTATGTCTCCTTCAGAATTAGAGCTAAAAAGGATGAGTTGGTATTGTCCCCAAACCTTCATTTAAATATGGAGGAGTTAAGCATTCACATTAAAAATTATAAAGAAGTCATCCAATCCCAGATCTTTAACCATGTTTAGGGACTAGATGGTTTCAATTGTGTCATCTTCCTTAATCGGCTTAACCAGATGAGAAAATTCCTGATACAAAACGATGGAGGTGAGACATGAGATGAAGTATTTCTACATTTCTGAGCCATTTACTTTGTCTCTAGAATATGGATTCTTGAAGAAGCAAAAGTCCTCTCTTAATTTCCTAGGAAAAACATATTTTAAGGTGACCTCCAGAATAAATTTCCTTTACTCGATTCCTAGTTTCTCTTTATTTAGTATGCTTGTGAAAAAATATGTATTTATATCACATGCCTTTAACCGTAGGCTTCGAGACATCAGATGCCAATATTTTTCCTCCTTTCCTGTTGATTTTAAATATTTGGTTACTAGGTTTTTTTTCTTCTTCTAAGTTCTTGTGAGTGACTGGTCTGGACTCCATCAAGCCTTGATGATCTTCAATCTTTTGAATTATTTCTTTCATCTCTTGCTGCAGGGCACTATAATTGATTATGTCTCGGGTTCTAAGAGCATAATTCGCCTCCTTCATATTTTATTCCCAAACAAAGGTAAAAGACTTCCAAATTGGCATATCCCAAGCATGAGTTATCAGGTCAGTCTCCCTTTCCTTCTGGAGACCCCTGGGATTAAACCAGAAAGGAATCAGATATAAATCTTATGGAGAGTCCAAATCCAACCTGATGGGTTTGTGATCAGAATCCCCTTGAGCCAGAATACTAGAAAGACATTATATGCCATTTACCAAACAAATACTATGAAAGCGGTCTAACTTTGCTGCAATGTTGTCACTTCTCCAATTTTTCCAAGTATACTTACCCTTTTTTGATACCATTGAGAAGCTCCCACTCACTGATGATATCTTCCATTCTTTCACAGTGAGGATCCCTTAGAATGCTTCCAACATGTTTTTCTAAGAAAGATACAAGAGAGGCTAAATCAAAGCAAACTATCAAACTTGGAAACCAACCTCAGATCACAAAATTTCTTCGAAACATGAGCAACAAAGAAAATGCGAGATGTAAGGCTGGAGGAGGTAAGTATGCTCTCTGAAAATCTAAATGAAAATTAGATCGTTGAATATTAGGGAACTTGGAGACCTCATCAAACCAAAGGTAGTAAAAGAAGTAAAATAATTAGTGAATTTGAGGAAGCTGCAGGTCTTATTTCTCCAAGAAATAAAACTCGTTGAAGAAGAGACCATGGCCTTGTCATAAACAATTTGGAAAAATAGTTTGGTACCTTGGGTGTAGCGCAAAGATCTCAAGGATATTTTGGTGACATTTGCAGCCTTTGGTAAAAATACCGATTTACGCTAATATATAATGTCAAATTATGTTTTTGGGTGGCTGTCAAAGTAGAAGATAAGGAGTCAAAAGAATCATTGTCCCTTATAAATGTTTATATGTCCGAGTGTGTAGAGTGAAAAAGGAGATGTATGGTACTCTTTTAACACTCATAAAGGAGGGTCACTAGCACATAGATAATGTGATAGGGAGTGCTTTTAACACAATTATTTTCAATTTTGAAAAACATGCTGAAAGCATTGTAAGTGATCTTCATTGTGAAAAAATGGAAGATGTCATCAGTCATTGGGAGCTTCTTAATGGTTTTCAAAAAATGGTAAGTATACTTGGAAAAATTGGATAAGTGACATTTCCCACATTCCAGCAAAGTTAGACCGCTTTCTCATCCATAGTAATTGGTTGGTAAAGCAGTAGATTAGTATGTTAGACATATTTTCATTCAGGATCATTATGATTTTGTTTCATGATGACTCAAGATGGAAAATTAGTTTTGTTTCTATGAATTATCGTTTTCCATTACCTAACAGGTATAGAGCATTGTAGTGTGCATTTAATATTATGATCCTCATGAAACATGTTACTAATTTGTAGTATGCATTTAATATTTTGGATGTTATTCCAAAAAAGAAATGAACATTGCCTAGTTGTTTAAATGACTAATCACAATTCTTCAATTCCATTTTGTTTACTAGTTTTTTTATCTTCAAAGATTGTTTATATATCATGATGCTTCTCGAATTTATGTCTTACAACGTTTCCTTTGCAACATTTGGTGCAATTG
>APFE031594968.1:26009-37591 GCA_000404065.3 Pinus taeda | reverse complement strand
TTTGAAAAAATCAAAATGTTTTATTGTTAATTATAAATATTAATTTTTTTAAGTTTTTTTTTTTATGTAATTTGATGGAGTCAAAAATTTTAACAAGACATTACATTACAGTATCTGTATTTTACACCACACCACTGTAGATAGGATTACTACGTCAACTTACAAGTTTGAAAAAACCTTTTAGTAATAACCCAAAGATAAACATTACAACTCAACCAATAAGATTCGTACATTATTAATTTTATGTTTATGTTTATTTTATTTTGTATTGTTTTATTTTTTTTTATCTAATTGGAAAGAGTCAAAATGTTTTATTGGTAATTACAATTATTATTTTTTTCTACCTTTTTACTTTTTATTTTTTAATCTAATTTGATGGAGTCAAAATATTTAACAAGACATTACATTAGGGCATCTACATTTTACATCACAATAGATAGGATTACTACGTCAACTTACAAGTTTGAAAAAACCTTTTAATAATAACTGAAGGATAAACTTTACGACTCAAGCAATAAGATTCGTACATAAATTTACAATTTTAAATACATTTTTTTGGAACTCTAACATTTTCATGATCCTAGTCATCATCATCTTCATTAAAAGATCTCTTGGGTGGCATCTAAAAGATAAATTTTACAATACAACATGTAAGATTACCATATAAAGTTACAAGTTTTAATGACCATTCAACGTTGGTCCTAGCCGTCACTTAATCTCAATAAGTGAAAAAAATAACTACTCAAACATATACATTTATTTAAGTTTATTTATTTATTTATTATTGGAACTCAAACATTTTCAAAATATTTATGATTGTCAATTATATTTTCTTGAAAATATTTTTATATTTTATAAGATTCATTTCCTTTTCACACCCTTTTCCTTTCTTTTCATTTTATTACTTGTTTTATATGTTTTAATAAAAGATTTTATATTTTGGATGAATGATATAAAAACAAAAACTAAGATGCTTTAAAATCAAAGTTATACTTCATACTAAGTACATACCATGTGGAGCTCTTAATAATAAAATAAAATAATTATCCACAATAAAATCGACTAATGAGAGATTTAAAACTAGCATTTGCACTAGATGTTGTAAAGGAAACACCATAAGTCCGTAGCACATATGGAAGAAGAGCATATATGAAAATAGATGTGATATGTTATGTGATCTAACTATAAACGAATTTGAGCCACAAATACATCTTAATGTTAAATGTAATACAATCAAACAATCTACTCAAAATAGAGGCATGTGCAACTTCCTTCCCAAGTGCTCAATCGAATAACTTATTTTCCTTCAGAGTTGAATCCCAGACCAAGCCTTTGTCTTTCATCACTTCAACCATACTAAACCATTCACCCTAATATTGTGATGTCCCAATTCTCCACAATCTTTTTTTGTTTGTTTCTTTTAGTTTGACCTATACCTATCACATAGAATAGTTTGTGAAATGGAAATGGCGGTGTATTAATTCCTTTATGGTCTGTGACTAGTGGAACGAAATCCATATGTGGTATCATGATCATGCGTTTCCATGGCCTAATGACTAACTAAATGACAAATTTATTACAATGATTTTTTATTTGTGTTATGAGTTATTTTGAATTGTATTGTTGTATAATGTATTGGTCATTCACCTATTTAACTTCATCCTACCTAGAACTCATAGGAATATGAAAGAAATAATGTTATATCTTAAGTCATTTACTTTTTTAATTGTATTTATAATAGTATTATGGCACATGTGGTGATTTTTGACTAGCTCCATCACTGAAATTCGCATGGTGTTCACATTCCCCCACTCATGGTTTTGATCAAGAGTGAGGGTGGCCTAGTTTGCATCGAAAGGTGAAGGACATTTTCGGGGTTTCCATCTAACCCTAAATTTGTTTTCCTGAAGCTCCTTTCCCTCTATTCCGTCCTTGTCACTTTGTAGAGCACTATTATAGGGAAGAAGGGATTCTTTGCAATTGTGATGTATTACAGAGGATATCCACTTCCCTAGCACCTAGAGAGATAATGTTCCAGCACTTCGCACTCACCAAAACCATCGCACCACATATTCAAGTAGAAATTGTAAATTTCTCTCTGCATCGATTCTTTAAATTTGCGAAATGTGTCAGTTGGTACCCTACTCTAGCTAGTACTCTGGTTGTATTTCTTTCTTCCCCTTATTTTACCCCTTCCACCAGGGTTTGACTAGTTTCTCTGCATTTGCTTCTACGTGTTTTTTTTTTCATGGGGTTCACCTTGGGTTTCTGAGATTTACCTTTCTTGTTCTAGTGGAATGCAAACTTCCTTGGCTTAAATGAATGGAGGTACTCTTCGGACTTCTACTTTGGTACTTAACATAATTTTTATCTTGGCTTAACAATTTGCAGCTTCGCCTATAGAAATTATCGGCTTTCATTTGGGTGTTTCCAAAAATATAGTGCATCCTCACCCATTCACTTTAAGATATTTTCTCCTCATTTTCCCACTATTCCTTTCCCAGATTACGGTAGTAGTTTCATACTTGCTTCTAAGGAAAAATAGAAATTCATTGTTTTGTTCCAATTCCTCATAGTGAGAAACAAACACAATTATGTTGTTGCCATGGCGGGGCACCAACTATAATGAACCCTGGCAACCTCACATGTAAAAGTAGGGAGTTAGAATTTTTTTATACAAATTACCCACAAGTAATTATAAAATTCACAACTCCACAATTCCTCATTATCCATTAGATATAATATTCATTAGTACATTAAGTAAATTGAGATAGAAGACAGTAAGTTGTATAACCATTAACCACCACTGTGGTAGTGTAATAACATAAACTGTCTCATGAATCCTTGCATCCATTTCATGAATTCCTTCACCATATTAATTAATCTCATACTTGGACATTATGGTTAGGCCATCAAATAAAGAACCCTCAACATCAAGGATTCATCATCATCAACTGACACAGAAGGCAATCACACCATTGAACACCAATATACCCTGGAAACCTCGTAGGGTGAAAACCAGCAAACATTTAATCCATTTATTAAATGCTCGTGAGGGCTTTCACCCCTCACTCAATGGCTTATAAGGGATTCCATCCCTTAACCATTGTTCTAAAATCATTACAATGAATTATCATTAAGTTGTCACATAACTAGCTAAAAGCTAATATATTTTCCATGAAACCTTTTTCTTACATACTGCCACATGCAACATTCCTTGTGCCATGATTGCTCTAGCAATGGGCAATTAATCCTTTTCCTACCACAATGTTAAACATCACTTTCCTTTGGCACCAACTGCCATCGTTTCCTGTCAATGTAGTTGTCAACAAGCTTTGGCAACAATATTAGATACATTATTAATCAACCAATAAGCAACCTCTAAAAGTGATCTTTTAGCATCTACTCATCTGCATGACCAAGCATAACATACTAATTAACTACTACATATATTGAAGTAAATTCTTGTTCTACTTTTCAAAATGCTTATTCACACTAATGCATATTCCTAGAGATCTAACCATTAGTTTTACAAGTCCATGTTTCCCTTTAAAACATATAACACATTAGTTATCTTTACATACAAGTAATAACTATTGTTTTTGCGCCTTTGCACATGCGTTCCTTCCACATAGTTATTTTCCAAGAAATTAACATAGTTTCTTTAACATATAAAGAACACATCTCCATAACACAATGGCTATTCTTTGAGTATCCAATAGCTTATCTTATAGCCCTTCTTCAATATATGCAATGCATATTACCTTCTCTAGAACTCTACCATCATTTCATGTAAACAATTACTTACTTCTTTCTTAAAGGAAGTCATCATAACCCCATTTCTCTATATTCCTATAAGTAAGTTTCTCATGCTTTTCCTTTCAAGAAATTATTATAGATACCCATCTTTACGCTTAAAAAATCTATAAGCAATAACAAGGTTAACTTAACATTTTATGCACCAAAATCAAGAATTCGATCCAAATCATCTAGAAAGACAATCTTTTCAAGAGATTAATATTTCCAAGAATGTTAACATCGATTATCATTATTTACAAGAAAGTCAACAAAATACTTTCTTTACCAAGAAAACTTATAAAATATTCAATCTTTTACCGCATGCATCACCATATTTTCTTTACCAAGAAAACATATAAAATAATCATCTTTTACCGCATGCATTAACATGTTTTCTTCACCAAGAAAACATATAAAATATTCAATCTTTAACTGCATACATTAACATGCTTTCTTCACCAAGAATACATATAAAATAATTAAATCTTTAACTGCATGCATTAACATGTTTTCTTCACCAAGGAAACATGTAAAATATTTAATCTTTTACTGCATACTATTATGCATATATTATCTATATTTGGTAAGAAATGCTTAATAAAATACCCAAATAAAACAAACATATATTTTTTCTTCAAGAAAGTGAGCAAGTTACTTATGTTATTCATGGCAGCCTCCTTGTCTCCATCACCTCTGTTCTGGAAGCCGAACCCACCAGAGACATTGGAAACAATTTGGAGTAGCCAAGAGAAGAACCCAACAAGGGTTTGAGTAGATTTTTTAGTCTGAATTTGGTTTTAATGTCCGCTGACTCCTCTCTTAAAATATATTGGGCAGTCTGCATCTGCCTCGTGCTTCTGTCTCTTGTGCAACGGTCTATACATCATTATAGTCAAATAATAATCTCAAAATAGTTGCTACTCTCTATAATCACAAACTCAACGTTGGCTCCAACGCAAAACCTGCAAATCCACATCGCAATAGGCTCCAGCGGCTATTCCCTCTATGCTTTATTTTGCAGTAAAGCCCAGTCTCGTCACAAGCAGGCTTCTGCCATCATTTCAAGTGAGCCGGCAAGCATAACGAATCGAAGGAAGTAGGGTAACTCGGAGGGAGACAAGGGAGAGATGCGGAGAGTAATGGCATCTTTCTCGCAACTAGTTTCCCATATGTCTAGTCATTTACTTCTCTGAGGAGTTTGGCCTCTCATCTTTCCAAAAGTAACCACTGTGGTAACAAACCAGCAGTTGTATTGCATTCACTTGTGAGTGCAGCCTCTAGGCTTCTTCTTCTTGTCTTGTTTGGTCACCTTGGGCATCTTCCCTCTCACCTTCTCCACGCGAGCAAGGGAACCATGAACCTTACTCATTGTGATGCGGTAATGTTGCAGGAACTCCCCAATCCAATGGAATATCGTGGTGTGTCTGAATTTATGTAAAAGGAATCGATATGGAAAAATGAAAGCTCACAGAGGTAACACCGCAAAAAAAAAATACACAACCCCCTACCATCCAAGAAGCGTTTCCTTTTTACCAAGATCCCTTTCTTGATTTCCCTTAGTTAGTTTCTAAATATCAAGAATCAGTTTGTAACTGATTTGTAACTCTTTGATTTTACAATGAGTTATTTGGTTATTTATGAGAGGAATATTACATACTCCCCCCCTTAACAAGAACAACGTCCTCGGTGTTCATCTCTCACTGGAACAGTAGATCTTACTCATGATATAAACATCTAAACCACACAAAAAGTTATCCTTGCTCTTTAAAATTAGATATTTCATTCCAAGAAATGGGAATAAACAAAATAGTAATGTTATAACATAAGAAAGATCATTAGTTATAAGCATTTATAAATTCAAACATATGCAAGTTCTAATTGCCATCACTTGGCCCTTATTCAAATTAAAAAACAAAACTCTATATCAACTTACCATTACTTACCAATTAGTCTTGAAAATCATGAGCACGCAAGCATTTTAATAGTGATTGAACAACCCATCAACCCCTCTTGGTAAGTAACCTGTAATGTATGACTAACAAATTCAATTGCATTAGCCACAATATTATGAGTCAAATGAAATAATTTTAACTATCAATCAATTGTGCAATATTAGATGATTTTTAAATCATAGTACTTTTACAAGTACATTAAAGAGCTCTTCGCCTCTCCACAAGCACACTGAATTAATTCTCACTAAAGACATCCAAAGAGTACTTCTAAAAGTACCAAAAGAGCACCTAGCTCTCTAATCATCAAAAAAGTCAATCATTGCATCAAGTAAAAATTGCCTTAGCCTCTACTAAGACGTTCAGAATATTAGTTATACAATAAGGGAATTAAAATTTCCAATAACTCCTTATTGAGTACTAAACTCATTTCCTGTTAAATGTGCATAACATATTTTACACAACTATATATAGAATTCATTTTCAACATAACATATAGTTGATTAGTTAATTTCTTTAGCTATGAGAACCACAATAGGCTAAAGAATTCCCAACCCATGGGAACTGGTTTCCATAACTAGATCGAGTCATTTTCACATCCATATAGTTTCTTTGATAGAGACCTTACAAGGTCTGACATGGAATTCCACTGGCCAACCAGCTAAAGAATTCCAATGACCACATAGGGTCCAATATAGGATTCCTCTTTGCATCATGTTGCATATTCCTCTGACAGTGTCCCGTCTATGGGGAATTTTGGGCCTCCTCCAACAGGCTCCAAATCAATAGAGTTTCCTCAGGCTTTTCACCCTCTTCACCATCTTGGAAAACGCCTTTCACTTATTAAGATAATTGATCTCTAGGGACATGAAATCTGGGCAGACAGGTACCATGAACCCCTCTAAGTAGGTAACTACCATCAATCGAAGGCATCCAATCCGGGAAGACAAGTACCATAAACCCCTCTAGGCAGGTAACTTTCATCAACCCAAGGCATTCAATCCGAGCAAGGAAGTACCATCAACCCCTCCAGGCAGGTAACTGCCATCAACCCAAGGCCTTATAGCCTTTCACAACTATCCGCAACTGTCTGGCATGTTAAATTTCTCTTTTATTACTCTTTCCTAAAGTAATTTACATAATGAACCATATGAACATTATCATTAACAAAATAAACATGCATGCACACCGTGCATTTACACTTAACCTTCATCATGGGTGCACAACATCTAGATTGATGGGAAACATATCTATCATACATATTGTATGCATCCCGATTTTCCAAATAACATAATCATGCATATCATATAACATTAGAATTTCTCATTTATGATTGCAATTCACATTGCAGCAATTTACGTGACGAGTTTTCTTGTTGCCATTAAGCTACCACTACTTAATCCCATTAGCAATATTAGTTGTAAATATGCATCAGTTAACAAGTATTCATTTTCCAAAATTTTTCATGCATACAATATTGTCATGTATAAAAGCATATGCAAATATTCATTAATGTATAAATGTCAAAAATAGTTGAGTTAACAATCTAAACATTTCCAATTTCCCATAGTCTATTGTCTTAATCCACACCGTCATTAATGGAGTATTATCTTACATTTACAATGGCCAACATTGGTCATGCATCATTAATATAATTAAGCATAATCAAGGTGTTCTAACCAACCCTTTGTTCAACATGCATAACTAACTAATTAAACTACCCTTATCGGAGCGATTCCTCTACTTATGCAATTAGAAGCATGAACTCCTAAGTGTCACACATGCGCCAGAGTTACCATTTGATGTTAGATGCAACAACTATCTTAACACTAATATGTGACCTTTTCAGAATAATGACTTCAAGGAGACATGACGAAAATCATTAACATCAACACACTATAGTTATCATTTTCCAACTCCTTAAGCATGGTCAAAGCAATACTCACATGCACCTCAAGCGTTATCTAGTCATCACCAGACTTAGTGATTCCTTTTTCCTTATCCGTTTATCCCTACAGCATGATTTTCTTCCTTCCCCTTGCTTCTCTTTCCTTTGGAAGCATCTATAGTTGGGGAAGGTAGTTAGGGTTTACAGACAACTACATTAACATAGGTAGTCTATTTATGAATGATTGTCACATGTAATCCTACCACGAATGGGTCCTAGAAATGTTACCCACTGCACATGCTTCTACAAGTAACTTCACACTAGAATGCAACATGCATAAGAAATCCATCATTCCCATAGTAGAGATAAATTCAACCATCATTAAATAGAGGCTGAAATGATTTTTTTCTCACAGCAAGTAATGATTGACATAAAAATCATACCATGCTAGTGAATCTCAAAGAATTAGAGGGAAACATCACTAAATTTGTTAAGACATAAGCATATACAATGCATCAAGCACTCATGGTGAATAAAATTAAGAACTCTTCTCATAAACAACTGCAACTATAGCACAGAGAGAGTAAGAATCATCATACACACATTCCACGCATGTGACACCAATCAAACCATCACTTGCTTACGAATTGTAACAATCTTAAATCCAATGCAATTAATTCATATAAGTTCTATTGGTTAATCATTCAACACTAACCAATCTCAACTACCAATCATCTTCATGCATCTATGACAAGACTGAATAAAAAATTAGTTATTACAATCAAGTCTCACTACTTGACTCTTTCTATATTTTCAATATCTAAAGGGGTTCTTCTAATGTCGTTTTAAAACAATTTGTCATCCTATTCAAGGATGTTCCCCTTAATTTATATTCATGCATTGACTCATTAAATTTCGTAATTACCCACAAGTAATTATCAAATTCACAACTCCACAACTCCTCATTATCCATTAGATATAATATTCATTAGTACATTAAGTAAATTGCAATAGAAGATAGCAAGTTGTATAACCATTAACCACCACTGTGGTAGTGTAATAACATAAACTGTCTCATGAATCCTTGCATCCATTTCATGAATTCCTTCACCATATTAATTAATCTCATACTTGGACATTATGGTTAGGCCATCAAATAAAGAACCACCAACATCAAGGATTCAACATCATCAACTAACAGAAAAGGCAATCACACTATTGAACACCAATATACCCTGGAAACCCCGTAGGGTGAAAACTAGCAAACGTTTAATCTTATTATTAAACGCTCGTGAGGGTTTTCACCCCTTACTCAATGGCTTATAAGGGATTCCATCCCTTAATCATTGTTATAAAATCATTACAATAAATTATCATTAAGTTGTCATATAACTAGCTAAAAGCTAATACATTTTCCATGAAACCCTTTTCTTACATACCACCACATGCAACATTCCTTGTGGCATGATTGTTCTAGCAATGGACAATTAATCCTTTTCCTGCCACAATGTTAAACATCACTTTCCTTTGGCGCCAACTATCATCGTTTCCTGTCAATGTAGTTGTCAACAAGCTTTGGCAACAATATTAGATACATTATTAATCAATCAATAAACAACCTCTAAAAGTGATCTTTTAACATCTACTCATCTGCATGAGCAAGCATAAGATACTAATTAACTACTACATATATTCAAGTAAATCCTTGTTCTACATTTCACAATGCTTATTCACACTAATGCATATTTCTCTCCATGTTTCCCTTTAAAACATATAACACATTAGTTATGTTTACATACAAGTAATAAACTATTGTTTTTACGCCTTTGCACATGCGTTCCTTCCACAATTATTTTCAAAGAAATTAACATAGTTTCTTTCACTTACAAAGAACACATCTCCATAACACAATGACTATTCTTTGAGTATCTAATGGCTTATCTTATGGCCCTTCTTCAATATATGCAATGCATATTCCCTTCTCTAGAACTCTACAATCTTTTCAAGTAAGCAATTACTTACTTCTTTCTTAAAGGAAGTCATCATAACCCCATTTCTCTATCTTCCTATAAGTAAGTTTCTCATGCTTTTCCTTTCAAGAAATTATTATAGATACCCATCTTTACGCTTAAAGAATCTATAAGCAATAACAAGGTTAACTTAACATTTTATAGTTAATGTTATAGTTAAGTAATATTAATTTGTGTTTAAAAATATAATGATAATTAAAAAATATTTTAGCCTGGTCAATATAGTCCATGAATAAAATGTTTCAATGCTCATGTTAAGTAGAATATTCCAATGTCAATTATGTATATATTATATATTGTTAAAAGAGAACTACACATATATTATATAATGTAACTAAGGAAATAGTTTATTAAGTTAAAAACATTTCAAATAGGTTAATTATTTTATAATTTTTTCAAATTTTAAGCTTTTTGAAAGCAGTAAAAATTAGTTGGAATTGTAAGCTTAAGACATGTAGTCCACAATCCAAGTGTCGATGAAAATTTCAAGGAGTTTAATCCATTTATTTATTAAAATATATAATTTAAACAATGAAAAATGGACAAAAGTGATCAAATCCCTAAATATGTAAATATTTTTTCAAGTTTTCACTCTAAAAGATGTTCTCACCTAAAGAGTTTTTACTGGTTTCAAGGTTTACTAGATCCATAACCCTAGACCTGCAGCTAAAATCTATATACAGAATTGGAAAAAAACAATATGTAAACTTGGAGAGATAGAATAATTATAAGTACTTACCTAGTGAATTTGAAGATGGTGTAATATAATGAAATATAAGAATATGAATTGACTTTCCAAATATGTATATTTTATTTGTAGAAATTGCTTTTAACTATGACAAATTTTATTTTCTGAACATTAGTATGTTAATTTTCATACAAAATATAATCCATATTATTTTGTTCATGAAATTTTGATTGTATAAATCATGGAATTTTTAACATAAACTTTGGTAATTGTAATTTTTTAATTTTTATTTCAAATTATGAAAGGCATTATATACTTAAAGTTACAAAGATTTCAATCAATGCAACCTAGAGACATCATACTCTTATCAAACATTCATTTTTGTTTTTGGATTTTACATTTTAATGTCCTCTACTACATATTATAATTCTTTTCCAAATGATTAATTCCCCTAAAAATTATCGTGGAAATATGCTAGGGTGTATTTTAATATTTTTACATATTTGAAAAAAAATGTATTAAATTAAGTGAAAGCTATTTTTAAAATATTTTATATTTGAAATATGAAAATTACACTTTAAATGGAATTTTGATTGTATAAATGATGGAATTTTTAACCTAAACTTTTGTAAAATTGTAATTTTTTATTTTTATTTCAAATTATGAAAGGAATTACATACTTGAAGTTGTAAAAATTTCAATCAATGCAAGCTAGAGAGGTCATACTATTATCAAACTTTTATTTTTGATTTTGGGTAGATAGAGAGTGAGTGATTGCGGAGAGAGCGAAATAGATGGTGTCTGAGACAATGAGAGAGAGAAGGAGAGAGGGAGGGAGAGAAATACAAAGAGGATAGAAGAGACACATAAATTATATTAGTTGAAGTAGAGAGAAGGAGAGAGGGAGGGAGATAAATACATAGAGGATACAAAAGACACATAAATTATATTAGATGAAGTAGATAGATGGAGAGTGGGGGGAGAGAAAAAGAGAGCCAAGGAGGGGGATAGGGAGGGGAAGGAAATTTCTAGAAGGGAGGGAGCTTGAGAGAGGGTAGAGAGAGGGAGAGAGAGTGGAAGAAGACAGAGACAAAGAGGGAAGAAGTGAAAGTGAGGTTGAGAGAAAGAGTAAGAGAAGGACAAATGGACAATGTTGAGGGATAAGGAGAAACAAAGACATAGAGACAAATAGACAAAAAGTGAAAGAACTAGGGTGGGAAAGAGAAAAG
>APFE031594968.1:0-11864 GCA_000404065.3 Pinus taeda | reverse complement strand
ATGGGTTATAATTATTAAATTTATATTTTTTTTGTTTTGTTTTATTTTATTTTTATATAATTTGAAAAAATCAAAATGTTTTATTGTTAATTATAATTATTAATTTTTTTAGGTTTTTTTTTTATGTAATTTGATGGAGTCAAAATATTTAACAAGACATTACATTACAATATCTATATTTTACATCACAGTAGATAAGATTACTATGTCAACTTACAAGTTTGAAAAAAAACTTTTAGTAATAACCCAAACTAAACTTTACAACTCAACCAATAAGATTTGTACATTATTAATTTTATGTTTTTTTTTTAATTTTTAATTTTTAATTTTTATCTAATTTGAAAGAGTCAAAATGTTTTATTGGTAATTACAATTATTACTTTTTTTTTACCTTTTTACTTTTTATTTTATAATGTAATTTGATGGAGTCAAAATATTTAACGAGACATTACGTTACATCACAGTAGATAGGGTTACGACATCTATATTTTACATCACAGTAGATAGGATTACTACGTCAACTTACAAGTTTGAAAAAACCTTTTAATAATAACTGAAGGATAAACTTTATGACTCAACCAATAAGATTCGTACATAAATTTACAATTTTGAATACATTTTTTTGGAACTCTAACATTTTCATGATCCTAGTCATCATCATCTTCATTAAAAAATCTCTTGGGTGGCATCTAAAAGATAAATTTTACAATACAATATGTAAGATTACCATATAAAGTTACAAGTTTTAATGACTATTCAACATTGGTCCTAGCCGTCACCTAATCTCAAGAAAAGCAAAAAATAACTACTGAAACATATAAATTTATTTAAGTTTATTTATTTATTTATTATTGGAACTCAAACATTTTCAAAATATTTATGATTGTCAATTATATTTTCTTGAAAATATTTTTATATTTTATAAGATTCATTTCCTTTTCACACCCTTTTCCTTTCTTTTCATTTTATTACTTGTTTTATATGTTTTAATAACAGATTTTATATTTTGGATGAATGATATAAAAACAAAAACTAAGATGCTTTAAAATCAAAGTTATACTTCATACTAAGTACATACCATGTGGAGCTTTTAATAATACAATAAAATAATTCTCTACAATAAAATTTAGTAATATTTATAAAAATATTTTGTTCCATAAAATCGACTAATGAGAGATTTAAAACTAGCATTTGCACTAATGTTGTAAAGGAAACATCTTAAGTCCGTAGCACATATGGAAGAAGAGCATATATGAAAATAGATGTGATATCTTATGTGATCTAACTATAGACAAATTTGAGCCACAAATACATCTTAATGTTAAATGTAATACAATCAGACAATCTACTCAAAATAGAGGCATGTGCAACTTCCTTCCCGAGTGCTCAATAATAGCTTATTTTCCTTGAGAGTTGAATCCCAAACCAGGCCTTTGTCTTTCATCGCTTCAACCATACTAAACCATTCACCCGAATATTGTGATGTCCCCATTCTCCACAATCTTTTTTTGTTTGTTTCTTTTAGTTTGACCTATACCTATCACATAGAATAGTTTGTGAAATGGAAATGGTGGTGTATTAATTCCTTTATGGTCTGTGACTAGTGGAAAGAAATCCATATGTGATATCGTGATCATGCCTTTCCATGGCCTAATGACTAACTAAATGACAGATTTATTACAATGATTTTTTATTTGTGTTATGGGTTATTTTGAATTGTATTGTTGTATAATGTATTGGTCATTCACCTATTTAACTTCATCCTACCTAGAACTCATTTGAATATGAAAGAAATAATGTTATATCTTAAGTCATTTACTTTTTTAATTGCATTTATAATAGTATTATGGCACACGTGGTGATTTTTGACTAGCTCCATCACTGGAATTTGCATGGTGTTCACATTCCCCCACTCATGGTTCTGATCAACAGTGAGGGTGGCCTATTTTGCATCGAAAGGTGAAGGCCATTTTCGGGGTTTCCATCTAACCCTAAATTTGTTTTCTTGAAGCTCCTTTCCCTCTATTCCGTCCTTGTCATGTTGTAGAGCACTATTATATGGAAGAAGGGATTCTTTGCAATTGTGATGTATTACAGAGGATATCCACTTCCCTACCACCTAGAGAGATAATGTTGCAACACTTGGCACTCACCAAAACCATCGCACCACATATTCAAGTAGAAATTGTAAATTTCTCTCCGCATCGATTCTTTAAATTTGTGAAATGTGTCATTTGGTACCCTACTCTAGCTAGTACTCTGGTTGCATTTCTTTCTTCCCCTAATTTAACCCCTTCCACCTGGGTTTGACTAGTTTCTTTTCTTTTACTTCTACGTGTTTTTTCTTTTCATGGGGTTCACCTTGGGTTTCTGAGATTTACCTTTCTTGTTCCAGCGGAATGCAGGCTTCCTTGGCTTAAATGAATGGAAGTACTCTTCGGACTTCTACTTTGGTACTTAACATAATTTTTATCTTGGCTTAACAATTTGCAGCTTCACTTATAGAAATTATCGGTTTTCATTTGGGTGTTTCCAAAAATATAGTGCATCCTCTCCCATTCACTTTAAGATATTTTCTCCTCATTTTCCCACTATTCCTTTCCTAGATTATGGTAGTAGTTTCATACCTGCTTCTAAGGAAAAATAGAAATTCATTGTTTTGTTCCAATTCCTCATAGTGAGAAACAAACCCAATTATGTTGTTTCCATGGCGGGGCACCAACTGTAATGAACCCTAGTAACCTCACATGTAAAAGTAGGTAGTTAGAATTTTTTTATACAAATTACCCACAAGTAATTATCAAATTCACAACTCCACAATTCCTCATTATCCATTAGATATAATATTCATTAGTACATTAAGTAAATTGTAATAGAAGACAGTAAGTTGTATAACCATTAACCACCACTGTGGTAGTGTAATAACATAAACTGTCTCGTGAATCCTTGCATGCATTTCATGAATTACTTCACCATATTAATTAATCTCATACTTGGACATTATGGCTAGGCCATCAAATAAAGAACCATCAGCATCAAGGATTCATCACAATCAATTGACACAGAAGGCAACCACACCATTGAACACCAATATACCTTGGAAACTCCGTAGGGTGAAAACCAGCAAACGTTTAATCTATTTATTAAACGCTCGTGAGGGTTTTCACCCCTCACTCAATGGCTTATAAGCGATTCCATCCCTTAACCATTGTTATAAAATCATTACAATGAATTATCATTAAGTTGTCACGTAACTAGCTAAATGCTAATACATTTCCATGAAAACCTTTTCTTACATACTGCCACATGCAACATTCCTTGTGCCATGATTGTTCTAGCAATGGGCGATTAACCCTCTTCCTACAACAATGTTAAACATCACTTTCCTTTGGCACCAACTGCCATCGTTTCCTGTCAATGTAGTTGTCAACAAGCTTTTGCAACAATATTAGAGACATTATTAATCAATCAATAAGAAACCTCTAAAAGTGATCTTATAGCATCTACTCATCTGCATGAGCGAGCATAACATACTAATTAACTACTACATATATTCAAGTAAATTCTTGTTCTACTTTTCACAATGCTTATTCACACTAATTCATATTTCTATAGATCTAACCATTAGTTTTACAAGTCCATGTTTCCCTTTAAAACATATAACACATTAGTTATGTTTACATACAAGTAATAACTATTGCTTCTGCACCTTTGCACATGTGTTCCTTCCAGATAGTTATTTTCCAAGAAATTAACATAGTTTCTTTAACATACAAAGAACACATCTCTATAGCACAATGACTATTATTTGAGTATCCAATAGCTTATCTTATAGCCCTTCTTCAATATATGCAACGCATATTACCTTCTCTAAAACTCTACCATCATTTCATGTAAACAATTACTTCTTTCTTAAAGGAAGTCATCATAACCCCATTTCTCTATCTTCCTATAAGTAAGTTTCTCATGCTTTTCCTTTCAAGAAATTATTATAGATACCCATCTTTACGCTTAAAGAATCTATAAGAAATAACAAGGTTAACTTAACATTTTATGCACCAAAATCAAGAATTTGATCCAACTCATCTAGAAAGACAATCTTTTCAAGAGATTAATATTTCCAAGAATGTTAACATCGATTATCATTATTTACAAGAAAGTCAACAGAATACTTTCTTTACCAAGAAAACTTATAAAATATTCAATCTTTTACCGCATGCATCAGCATATTTTCTTTACCAAGAAAACATATAAAATAATCATCTTTTACCGCATGCATTAACATGTTTTCTTCACCAAGAAAACATATAAAATATTCAATCTTTAACTGCATACATTAACATGTTTTCTTCACCAAGAATACATATAAAATAATTAAATCTTTTACTACATGCATTAACATGTTTTCTTCACCAAGGAAACATGTAAAATATTTAATCTTTTACTGCATACTATTATGCATATATTATCTATATTTGGTAAGAAATGCTTAATAAAATACCCAAATAAAACAAACATATAATTTTTCTTCAAGAAAGTGAGCAAGTTACTTATGTTATTCATGGCAGCCTCCTTGTCTCCATCACCTCTGTTCTAGAAGCCGAACCCGCCAGAGACACTGGAAACAATTTGGAGTAGCCAAGAGAAGAAGCCAACAAGGGTTTGAGTAGATTTTTTAGTCTGAATTTGGTTTTAATGTTTGCTGACTCCTCTCTTAAAATATATTGGGTAGTCCTCATCTGCCTCATGCTTCTGTCTCTCATGCAGCGGTCTATACATCTTTATAGTCAAATAATAATCTCAAAAGATTTGCTAGCTCTCTATAATCACAAACTGGATGTTGGCTCCAACGCAAAACCTACAAATCCACCTCGCAATAGGCTCCATTGGCTATTCCCTCTATGCTTTATTTAGTAGTAAAGCCCAGTCTCATCACAAGCAGGTTTCTGCCATCATTTCAGGTGAGCCAGCAAGCATAACGAATCGAAGGAAGTAGGGTAACTAGGAGGGACATGAGGGAGAGATGCGGAGGGTAATGGCATCTTTCTCGCGACCAGTTACCTGTCTGTCTAGTCATTTACTTCTCTGAGGAGTTTGGCCTCTCATCTTTCCAAAAGTAACCACTGCAGTAACAAACCAACAGTTGTATTGCATTCACTTGTGAGTGCAGCCTCTAGGCTTCTTCTTCTTGTCTCGTTTGGTCACCTTCGGCATCTGCCCTCTCACCTTCTCCACTCGAGCAAGGGAACCATGAACCTTACTGATTGTGATGCGGTAATGTTGCAGGAACTCCCCAATCTAATGGAATATCGTGGTGTGTCTGAATTTATGTGAAAGAAATCGATATGGAAAAATGAAAGCTCACAAAGGCAACACCGTAAAAAAAAAAATACACAACCCCCTACCATCCAAGAAGCGTTTCCTTTTTACCAAGATCCCTTTCTTGATTTCCCTTAATTAGTTTCTGAATATCAAGAACCAGTTTGTAACTGATTTGTAACTCTTTGATTTTACAATGAGTTATTTGGCTATTTACGAGAGTAATATTACATACTCCCCCCTTAAGAAGAACACCATCCTCAGTGTTCATCTCTCACTGGAATAGTATATCTTACTCTTGATATAAACATCTAAACCGCACAAAAAGTTATCCTTGTTCTTTAAAATAAGATATTTCATTCCAAGAAATGACAATAAACAAGATAGTAATGGTATAACATAAGAAAGATCAGTAGTTATAAGCATTTATAACTGCAAACATATGCAAGTTCTAATTGCCATCACTTGGCCCTTATTCAAATTCAAAGACAAAACTCTATATCAACTTACCATTACTTACCAATTACTCTTGAAAATTTTGAGCACTTTCACGCAAGCATTTTAATAGTGAATGAACAACCCATCAACCCCTCATGGTAAGTAACCTGTAATGTATGTAACCTGTAATGTATGACTAACAAATTCAATTGCATTAGTCACAATATTTTGAGTCAAATGAAATACTTTTAACTATCAATCAATTGTGCACTATTAGATGATTTTTAAATCATAGTACTTTTACAAGTACATTAAAGAGCTCTTCACTGCTCCACAAGCACATTGAATTAATTCTCACTAAAGACATCCACAGAGTACTTTTAAAAGTACCAAAATATCACCTAGCTCTCTAATCATCAAAACAGTCAATCATTGCATCAAGTAAATATTGTCTTATCCTCTACTAAGACGTTCACAAGATTAGTTATACAATAAAGGAATTAAAATTTCCAATAACTCCTTATTGAGTACTAAACTCATTTCCTGTTAAATGTGCATAACATATTTTACACAACTATATATAGAATTCATTTTTAACATAACATATAGCTGATTAGTTAATTTCTTTAGCTATGAGAACCACAACAGGCTAAAGAATTCCCAACCCATGGGAAGTATTTTCCACAAACAGATCGAGTCATTTTCACATCCAGACAGTTTCTTTGATAGAGACCTTGCCAGGTCTGACATGGAATTCCACTGGCCAACCAGCTCAAGAAATCTAATGACCACATAAGATCCAATATAGGATTCCTCTTGGCAGCATGCTGCCTATTCCTCTGACAGCGTCCCGTCTATGGGGAATTTTGGGCCTCCTCCAACAAGCTCCAAATCAACAGAGTTTCCTCAGGCTTTTCACCCTCTTCACCATCTTGGCAAACTCCTTTCACTTATTGAGATAATTGATCTCTAGGGAGAGGAAATTCGAACAGACAGGTACCGTCAACCCCTCTAGGCAGGTAACTGCCATCAACCGAAGGCATTAAATATGGGCAGACAAGTATCATCAATCCCTCCGGGCAGGTAACTGTCATCAACCCAAGGCATTCAATCCGAGGAGACAAGTACCATCAACCCCTCCGGGTAGGTAACTACCATCAACCCAAGGCCTTATAGCCTTTCACAACTATCTGCAACTGTCTGGCATGTTAAATTTCTCTTTTATTACTCTTTCCCAAAGTAATTTACATAATGAACCATATGAACATTATGATTAACAAAATAAACGTGCATGCAAACCATGCATTTACACTTAACCCTCATCATGGGTGCATAACATCTAGATTGATGGGAAACATATCTATCATACATATTGTATGCATCCCGATTTTCCAAATAACATAATCATGCATATCATATAACATTAGAATTTCTCATTTATGATTGCAATTCACATTGCGACAATTTACGTGACGATTTTTATTGTTGCCATTAAGCTACCAATACTTAATCCCATCAGCAATGTTAGTTGTAAATATGCATCAGTTAACAAGTATTCAATTTCCAAAATTTTTCATGCATACAATATTGTCATGTATAAAAGCATATGAAAATATTCATTAATGCATTGTAGGTTTTAACCCCGTACAGAAATTACCTGCATACGAATTCTAAATCATAGGAAAAATAAAAATGCGAGAGCATAACACATAAAACACATATACACAGAGATTTGCCACTGGATCTCAAAACCGAGACTACCAGCTTGATTTTTCATTATGTTCCTTTCAATGTTACAATACATATTTATACATGCCGAAGCATCCAATACCATGGACTGAAAACCCATCACGTCCAATACCATGGACCAAAAAACCATCGATCCAATACCATGGACCGAAAACCATCGCGTCCAAAAAACATGTGCGAAAATCATGCACAAAACCACAGGTGGTTCCGCCCAACCTAACATAGGGTCCAAAACCAAAATTTTCCGGGGCGCTACCCTGGACCCCATAAAGTGGGGCTAAGTGTACCCCTCAAACCCCCTGTTAACTATGTGGAAAGAATATAACACAACCCAACATGAGAGAAGGTGGTTACCCTTCTTGTTAAACCTAAAATAAGTTTTCAGTCCCTTATGTTTAGACTTTCTTTCATTACCTATAGGTTTCATATCTACCAAGTGTTTGACAGAATGTCAATCCTGATTGTGGATGGTTAGGTTAATTCGTGGTTCCAGTTTTTGGTTTACAAGCATTATCTTCATGTATTTTATGAGTTCTAGATGTTTCCCAGCTTTCTGGGTAGAGGCTAAGCCCCAACATTGGAAAATAGGCTTAATTCTCGCAGTCGCTGACACAACGCTAGAAGAAAAAGTCCAGAGTTGCACTAATACATTCCTATGGGAGCTACTGGGAACCCATGGTTGCATGGATCCTTGGAAAGGTAGAGAATGGGGCTCTAAGTCAGGGAAAAGGTGAGTTGTCTCGGGAATTTGACACTTGGAGGGGTTGGGTTAATCTTAGAGGTCCTATGGCACCTTAGGGAAGTCAGTAAGGCCTTGTTGTGTCAATTCCATTTCCTTAAAGTCATCAAGGAGGTTGATTCATATCATAGTAACCCCTCATCTCATGTTTACCTTAGTTAAGATGGTGAAAGTGGGTAGATGGGGGAGGAGGCATGTTACACCCGACACTTTCGGGCGTAGGTGTGAGCATCCTTGAATAATGTGGTCCAATAGAATCTAGACCACATAACCTTGTATGCAATTGTGTTTCCTGCAAAGTGTCCCCCGACTGGTCTGTCATGGAGATCATGCAATACTCTCTCTGAATAGTGCACTTCTGAGAACCTGAGCAGAACTTCGTTATGGTGCTTTCTGAAAAGCACCTTAAGCACCAACTGGTAAGATAATGTTTTAAGCCCGAGTGCCCTCTTTTTACATGTGGATAAGACAGAGGGTAAGGTTCCAGGATCGAGATATTGGTGCACATCCGTGTACTAAGATTTTGCAATGGTAGTGGGGGAAGCTCACTCAACATTATACATTTCGATTTCATGCTTCTGTCTAGATGGATCTTCTTATTTTGCATCTTTTGATTATGCCTCTAGTTAAAAAATACCATGGCCCTTAGTCGTGTGAAATGGCTTGAACTCTTAGTCATACTCCTGCAAACAAGTCATCCATTTCACTCTTCTTTCACCCAACTCGTGATGAACAAACAATGATTTGACTAATGTGTGCGGCACAAAGACAATACAATGATTTTTCAAGGGACAGGGTTGGAAGTGCTTCAGCGCCTTGTAGACTACATAAGCTTGTTTGTTAATGGCAGGGTATTTGAGTTCGGGTCCTCGAAGGCTAACACCCACTAAATATATTGGCCACTCATTATTTTGATCATCCTTTTGTGTGACCACAATGACGAGAGAAGTATCAAAAGCGAAAGTTTAGAGTTGAAAATCTTTGTTCAAATATGGGTTGTAAAAAGCAGGTGCATCTGTGATAGCTTGCTTGATACAAGTAAACACATCCTTTTCCCTCTTATCCCACTTATATATCGCATCCTTCCTTACCATATCCTGCATGGGTTTGAGGATCTGAGCGTAATCAGAGATGAATTTGCAGAGAAAAATTATCTTTCCCAAGAAGGATTATATAGCTTTCTTGTTTATTGGGAAGGGAATCTGCGTTATAGTTTTGACCCTTTCCGGGTATACCATAATCCCATTCTTCACGATAATATGGCCTAAGATATAACCCTCAAACACTACTGTTATAGCTCCAAATCTCACCAGTATGGTTTGTGATGCTTCAGCCATGGCCTAGGGCAACCCCTCCTTCCAGACCTGGTCATATATCTAAAAAACAGTGTTTTATTCCCTGTACGCGACATTGCCCTGAGTTAAACGCGTGTATACGCGGGTTCTACATAGCTAACCCGCGTATATGTATTAAAACACTTAAAAAAATAAAAATTCCTTATTTTCGGGCGGAGATCGCGGGTTTTACCTGCTGATCACCTATTAGTGCCCGTGGCCTCAACTGTCCCCAACCAATTCCTAACTAAAAAACTACTTTGGAGTTGGTATAAAAAGACATCAAGGGGAAGGCCAAAGGAGGAGAAATCATTGAGCAAAGTTATTATACTGATTTTTTATCCCCCTGATCAGGTCTGAAGACCCTTGTGCCTTCTGCACTTCCCCCATCTTGTATAGGAAACCCTTGTTTCCTTTGTGTTTTGATGTTCATTTTTCCCATCACATCTTGGAGAGAGTAATGGAAGGTGACCTACTAGTGGCTTGAGGCGGGACGGATCCAGAAGGAGGCTGAGCTTGGAGCCTGCAGAAGCGGATTCAGGTGATATTGCTCTTTTTCATATTGTTTATTTATCTAATAAAGAAACACGTCTTGTTCCCGAAACGCTTCTTTCTTTGTGTTAATGATATTTATATGTGAAGTTCATACTTGAATAGATGTTTATAAGTTTGTAACTAACTCATCTTTCATATAACATAAAGATCATTTTTTATGTAAAAACTTGTCCATATACTGTTGTAGTTTGTGGAATTGTGGTTTTTACAGGACCAAGGAGCGGAAGGGACGTGAAGAAGGGTTTGCACCCTTGAGTAACTACCCAAACGTAGGACCTCAGGTATGCCCCTCTCACCCTAGAAGTAGTTATTTATAGCATAAACGGTGGTGTGTGTGTGTGTTTCTTAACTTAGATAATTTTCCGTCTGCTAAGGTTTCACCCAAGAACCTTAGGGGATAATTTCCCGCAACAGAACTGGCGACTCCGCTGGGGAACAACATTCTTGTTGTTACTTGTTGGGTGTTTGTCAAGCCTATCAAGGCTCAGTGACTTGCTGGCTTATTGACTCTGTTTTGTCTGTTTCTGATTTTATAGTTTGACCAGTTTCTGGAAATTTTTTTTTTTTCTTTTTTTTCTTTTTTTTTTTTTTTTTTTTTGAAAGGCTGCATACACGCTGATTTTCTTGGATACAGAAGCGTATACACGCTCGTTGCCTGAAGTAAACCAGCGTATACGCAGGTTTCCTCAGGAACATTAGCGTATACATGCATTCTGCTCTGAGTGCAGTCGCGTATACTTAGCAATTTTCAAGATTTATAAGATTTTTGCCTCTGGAATGTTTCTGGTGTTTTCTGTCAGTTTAAACAGTCATTTGTGTCAGTAGCAGTTATCTCTTTTCGCCAGCAAGTGTCTTTACTCTAACTTCTCCTTGAATTATAAGAAGTCTTGGTCTTATTTTGTGTTTGCGAGTGTCATTATATTTTCACTTTAAACACACAAGATTTCCTTACTGGAATCTTGGCTACCCTGAGCAATCAGAGCAGAAAAGATTTTCATTAATCTTTGTGTTTAACTTCGTTCTTGGTGACGTCTTGGTTTGCTTAACGAAATAGTTTTTATGACCTATTGCTTCTTTGTTTCTTGAAACTTTCTTGGAATCTTTCTTTTGACCTTTTGTTTTGGTCTTTGCTACCAAAGCTTTCCGAATTGCCTTTTCATTATCGAAAGCACTTTTGAGCACATTTGTTTTTTGTTGAGTTTCCATTCCTTGTTGGGTATAAACTTGCAAAAAGTGTTTCTTGCTTTTTTCGATTGTGAAGTGACGGTTTTTGTTGAAAGCAATTTCAAAAGAATTTCTTGTTTGTTTCTTGTTTTTATTTCTACTTTCAAGTGAGCTTTTCGAAAAGTTTTTGGTTTGTTTTCTTGAACTTGTTTTTCGTTTTGCCTCCTTTTGTTGAACGAAAGTGTTTTTGTTATCTTGAGTTTTGCTTTTAATATTTAGACGAATTGCACTATCTTTGATTCCATCTAAATATAATAAGTGGCAAAAAGTAATTTGGTGAACAAGAACAACTTTTGTTTCTTTTTTAGAGTAGTTTTCGATTCTTGCATCTTCACTATACTTTGCATTAGGTTGCATCGTCAAAGCATTAGCAATTCTTTTGGTTTTTTGCGTATGTGAAGTGTGTTACAAGAAAAGAAAAGAAAAACTTTTTGCTTTCTAAGTGTTTCCTACAACCCATGTAGAATACTCTTTTCATCGAAAGAAAAATGATTGCATTCATGTAG
>APFE031594967.1:190715-247070 GCA_000404065.3 Pinus taeda | reverse complement strand
GATCCAGAGTAAAGATGGATCTATGCTGGTTTAATTCCCCCATTTAAATAGGCTACATCCCAGGTGAATACCATGGGTGAATACCATGTGCCATTTTTATTTTTATTAATACTAATATTAGGGTTAATAATGTTTTTTTGCCTGGTATTAATAATAATCTAGCCCATGGTAACACATTACACATTTTTTGAGTGTGACTTATGGAGTAAATATAAAAAAAATGTTTTATTTGTTTACCATACCTCTCATTTATTTATATTTTTATTAATTTACCACACCTCTTTTACAAATATGGTATTTGGCCCATAGGTTTCACTTAAATAAAACCTCTTTATCTATGCTGGTTTAATTCCCCATTTAAATAGGCTACATCCCAGGTGAATACCATGGGTTAATACCATGTTCCATTTTTATTTTTATTAATACTGATATTGGGGTTAATAATGTTTTTTTGCGTGGTATTAATAATAATCTAGCCCATGGTAACACATTTTTTGAGTGTGACTTATGGAGTAAATATAAAAAAAATGTTTTATTTGTTTACCATACCTCTCATTTTTATTTATATTTTTATTTATTTACGATACCTTACAAATATGGTATTTGGCCCATAAGATTCACTTAAATAAAACCTCTTTCTTGAGCCTTCATAAATAGAACAAGGGTTATGGACTAAAATAAAAGAGGTTTTATTTATTTACCATGCGTCTAGTTTATTTATATTTTTATTTATTTACCATACCTTTTGAGTAAGTATAAAAAGACGTTTTATTTATTTACCATACCTCCACTTTACTTATATTTTTATTTGTTTACACCCTTGCATGTATATAAGGTGACTTGTGGAGTAAATATAAAAAATGTTTTATTTATTTACCATACTTCTCATTTATTTATATTTTTATTAATTTACCATACCTCTTTTAAAATATGGTATTTGGCCCATAGGATTCACTTAAATAAAACCTATTCTTGAAAATGGGCGAATGGATTCACTTAAATAAAACCTATTCTTGAAAATGGGCGAATTGAAGGTTGTAACTCCTAATTTCAAGGGCTAAATTTACCTTTTTTACCCTCTCCCTTAAAATAAGGTGGGCTATTTGAGGTGATTTGTAAAAATGTACTATGATACAAAATATTCGCCGACTAAAAATTTAAAACCCCTTAATTTCGCCAAAGGGCGAACATTCGCCCCTAAAATTTTCTATGAGCTCAATAGTATTTATCATTTCGTTGTCATCAAAATTGTTGTTTTGCATCAGCTCACTCAGTTGGGAGTGTCATGGGAAACTTTCATTGCCCATGAAATCTTCAAGGGGCCTCAAATATTTTCAGATCCTCAAGAGGAAGGTGAACCTTCCGGGCAACAAAAAGAGCCTGAAAGCAAAACCAAAGAGGCTCATATTCCTTTGTTTGTTACTTATGAAAGAGGCACTAGGATGCTTTTTGCAGCTGCCAAACGAGTACTATCTCCACCAGGGGTGGAAGGGGTCTCGTTTCCTTCACCAGATCACAGGAAAATGCTATCATCACCTAGGGTGAAAGGGGTTTTGCCTTCTTCTTTAGCTGAACAGGTACAGGGAAAAGACAAAGGAAAGAAACAGGTGCATGAAGAAGGCCCTACTAAAGGGCAAGATAGGGATTTTGTTTTGGTTGAGGAAGATGACACTGATTTGGGCTCTCAAAGCTCAAGACTCAAGATATGATCATCAAAGAGAAGGAGGCTGAAATCCAAGCCTTATCACTTGACCTTGAGAGGGCCAAATGGATCATTAACTTTCTTGAGCAAGAGAACAAGCAACTAGAGGACAAACAAGCTATTATGGAGCTGCAAACAATTAGAGAAAACAGGCAAGTGGAAAAAAGAAGAAAAATCAAGATGACATCCCTTGAGCAAGAAATTGAGCTTGATCGATAATCATGGTTGGAAAGAGTGAACATCCAACTTGAGAAGATTGATAAGGCTAACAAAGAGAAGAAAAATGATGTGCCATATGGCTTATCATCACTTAGCTCGGAATAGAATTTGCAAGACAAGGATAAATAGCCTAAAAGCTAAGTTAAAGACAGCCTTAAGAGCCAAAAAGGAACAATATAAACTTAAAATTTTGTCTGAAGCTTCATTTGGCTAAGCAAAGCAATTAGTAAGCTTGCTTCTTGCCAAATTTGAAGAAATTTTGGGAAAAATTTGTCATTTCACAATTTTGTAATTCAAAACACATGAATTTTCAGCTGATGGCGTTGCGCATTGAGTTGGCTCAGTGTTTTGCAAAATGGCTTGCCTTTTTGGATTCCTCACAGAAAAATAATGAAACCTAGAAAGTTTCATAAGATTTGGAGGAGATCTGGGATAAAGGGCAAAAAACACCTAAAAAATGCCCTCTCTCCCACTTTTTGGACCCACAGCAACCAGTCTTGGGAGAAATGATTTTTGAAGGGTAAAATGGACTCCAAATCCAAAAATTCCAATTCTTCCATAAAGTAGACAGGAAGAGCTTTCCAACAAGCTATACTGGGCCTGATTTGGTGAATTGGAAGGCCTCCAACTTCAGCCTTGAAGTGGCACTGCACATCAGGCAAATTTTTGCCAATTTTGCCTAAAAACTTAGAATTTTGCCTAGTTTGACTATCAGTTGACTTTTTCTTCTCTCTTTGGTAAATTAATGATGTAATATGATGTAAATATGATGAAAAATGACTTTAGGGGGTAGATACATCAGTTAGAATTGGTTTGAGGATGAATGAATCAGTTTCCATAATTTTAGAGGCAAGTTGTTCCACTGCCTATTTTCTAGTTCCCATTTTGGATGTTGTTGAAATAGCTCCTTGAATCATGGACTTGACCCTTGATGGCTAGCATAGGTGGTTTGATGCCTATATCTTGTACTTTCTTAGTCATTTGTCAAAGTTGGACTCTTGTGGATGCATTGAGCACTATTGTAAATCACTTCTGTAGTTTGGCAAGGAAATGAACCAGGGTTTTGCAGCATTTTGTGGGATTCTTGTGGTAACGTGTATTGGCATTGTTTTCTCCTTTGTTATTTAGTTTCTCTTATGTGTATACATGCCATCATCTATCTTTTTCTGCATAACTAAATGCATCAAGATTAATAGGTGGAATCCATTGATGTTTAGTGCTTTGCCTTGAGGTTACATTTAGTCTTAAATGTTTTCTACTATTTGAAGAGGACTCATGAACCTTGAATGCCCTCTCCAACTCCTCACCAGTCTTTAGACTCACCATAACATCAAATTCAAAGTGCTAAAACACTTTCCTACCTCGCCCCACAGAAACATCTGCAAATCTGAGTTGATTTCCCAGACCCAAAGCTGCCTTCTTCATCTGATCCAGCAACCAACCATTAAAATCAATCAAAATACTCTGAGAAAATATACCTAGCCTAAAATCAGCATTAACTTTCAGTCATCTCAAGCCCTAGTTTCCAAAATCCTAATTGAGATTGACAAGGAGAGATCCCTCTCCTGACCTGGTAGGGCTAGCTACTAGGTTAAGCGTGGTTTGATGTTACCCTAGACCTGTCTTTCTTCAGCTTGAGGTAGATTTAGGCACTAACACACTCCTCTACTGTGTGGTCCACTTTGTGCTTCGCTACATTCTCTACTGTGCACTCCACTCCTCAAAACACAGAGTCTTTAACAATTTTAGGCCAAGTTGGGTTGTGCCCAAAGGGCTCCCAATACTCACATGTGACTCATCCCGAGTCACTCAGCTGCTTTGCCTCTGATTTTTGCTGCGATGATGTTGTAGGCCTCGTTGAACTTCTGCAGAATCGTTGTGACTCGCTTCTTTTCTTTATGTGCTTCCTCCTGCAGTGCCTCCGTCACATGTCTTGAAGCCTTCTGCACCATTGTTCTCTCCTTTTGTCGAAGCTCTTGAAGCTTCTTGTCTATTTCCTATGATAGTTGGAGAGCCTCATCCTAACGTGGCTGAGTCCTCTCCGCTAAAACATGTTCTTCCTTCTTTAGTTCCTCAATATTCTTCTGGAGGGCCTTTCTCTCATTGATTTTGGCAAGGCTCTATGAGATTGGTGAGGTCTTTGCAGATTCCCAAATCTCTTCCCATTGGTGTTGCTTTTGCTGAATCTCTTCTTGCAGTTTATGTACATTTGGATCTTCCTACAGTGAAGCCCAAATCTATAAACTTTTTTTTAAAAGTTTTCCATAATCTACCACTGTTGCGGAGATGCTGACCATTGCAGTCTTTTGGTTAGTCTCCCTCTACCTCTTACTTCCTGCAGCATAGTTGGCTATAGCTTCATTTGCAGCTCATTGATCTGCATTTCATAATTAAACTGTACATTCATAACCTTTTGCTTGTATCATTTCATTGCAAGGTTGAGCTCTGTGACCTTGTACTCCATTAATTCTTCTTCATGGACATCAAGGTTCATGATCCATTTACATGTGGCTTCAACCACCTTCTTGATCTTCTGTTGCTGTTGAATTGCTTGATCCCTTTCATGGATCATCTAGTCAAGCTTTTGTTGTAGCGAAGCCTGCTCTTTTTCTACCTAAATGTTCAGCTGCGAGGTATGTTGTTTGCGCATATTCAACTCCTCAATTATCTCCATGTCAAACTTGTGTAGTCTTGGCAATGGTACTGCTGCAATATTCATATTGACATGATTCCACCCTTTTGCTTGCTGATGTACCTCAGCAGAGTCAAATTGTAGGGCTCTAGCGAGTATTGTCACTAACCTCGCTGCAAGTGTAGGCTCTATTTTCCTTTCTTCTCCAATCATTTCCTCTATCTGCACATGTTGTCTAATTGTTTGTGCCAAAATTTTAAGTTCTTGAATCCGCTCCTAGACACCTATGAGAAGTGCACTGTAGCGATCTTCCCACTTTCTCCATGAATATGTTGTCGCCTCTTGTATCCTATCCCTGATTTGCTCCAAGTCCCCATCAGTAAGGACGTTTGGCGTGATATCCTTCATTTTAAATGCCTTTTTCTTCTTTTTAGTTCTTGAGGCAGATTAAAATCCTACCTTACTCTTTTATGTAACAACAGGGTATGTCTCTGTCTTTTTCGACTCCTTATTCTTCTCATATCCTTCAAGAGGATCCTGGAGACCCTCGTCATGTTGCTCCTCTTCCTCTTATTCATGCTCATCCTGGTCCTTATCCTTGTCCTTTCCGCTCTCTTCAACATGCTATGAGGTGTCCTCTTTTGTTGTACTATCTTCTGCCTCTTCCTTTGCCTCCAGTGCAGTCATCCATTTTGCTGGCCATTGTTTTACTGCTATGAGGAGATCATCTTCTGTTACTAAGTATGGCAGGGGATTCCATTTCTTCTTTGCATCTCTAAGAGCCTATATATACACTTTGTGAAAATCAACCTTGAACTTCACAACAACGCTATACTATTCGTATAGGATCGGTGACAGGTGAGGGTGCTGGTTCAAAAATATATAAAAATCCATGTGATATAACATGAAAAATATAATGTTTTCCATTGCTCGCGACGGTTTAGTGGTATACCACAATGAGAGATATTGTGCAGCTTCACAGACATCTGAAGCTACCAGAGGGAACTGCGAATCCTCCAGCTCTCGCCATGCCAACATTGCAATTATCAAAATTAGCTAAGTGTAATGAAATGTTGTACCTTTTTCCTAGACTTCAGGCAATTATCTAGAAATTCTTTACAAAGGTATTCAATCTAGTTGTACTGAACCCAATTTATGCAATGAAAATCTAATGAAACCAACGCTACATGGACTTCATTAGCTTAACACGATCTCATGATCTTCCCAGCCAATATGTGTGTTGCGAAGAAAACTTCCTGATCATTGATTGAATTTATATCATATCCCCTCTTTCCTTTTGTCAGACCGAACTTTTTCTTCATATTCTCGTCTATGGTGCGGTCCTAATCTTTTCCAACAAAATTTTTTGTGGGGTTCTACCCTTGATATGGCAGTCTAGTGATTATCCATATCAAAATTGGATCTATAGGGATCTTATTTCCCATCCATAAGCATCCATTGTGCACCAACACGAGCAATTGTCGCACATAATCCATGCTTCCCTGACTTTTGCCGAAGTGCGGCACATTCAACATGTTCATCAATCCTGACTGCGCTAATCCATTTTCTCATTGTTGCAGCTCTAACCTTGTTACACCACTCTCTGGGTAGTTTAATTGTTTCAAATATCGGTCTGGTGCAAACTATGGGTATTTCTTCCTATCGTTAAAGTCGTAGTCCACGAACTTCAGCTACAGTATTTTGCCAAATAATTCTCCCATAAATGGTACTTCCTTTGGCAATATGGGTGTGAAGGTGCCAAACTTCGCATGCTTAAAGTCTTTCATTGGTTTTGCATTTGGTTTTCTCAACAAAATGTATGGTGGTAGAGGCAATGGAAATGTTGCGCCCCATGTTTCCATCTACTCTGCATGCTCCACTTCTTCCTCACTATCTCTAAATTTCTCAGGTTATTGTTGAGGTTAGACACGTTTCTTATCATGTTTCTTCTTTGCTCTTTCTTCCTTGGTTGGTTTCTTCTATGGAGATCTCCGCTATTTTTGTGATGATATTGTTGCGGCCATACCAACTTCCATGATTCCAAATAAGCCCTTCTCATGAAAATTACAAACAATTTCTTCCCAAGAATGCTCAGACGACATACGACAACGAGAATTTCTGCAGCTTCTTTGCACTATCAACACTCAAACTCTCAATTCAGCAAAGTTCCAAATCTGGGTGGGACGTGACCTTTTATAGCAATTTCGAGTTTCTATCCTCATCATTAGCTTATATTTTGTCCATATGGTGTTCATTAATTACATATATATCCTTAGATCTTGCCAATTTGTCCTTATAAATGCAACTTTCCGCGTGTTTTAACGTTAACTTCCCCTTTTAACGGTCATATTTTTGTTTTCCCGACGAACTTCGACACATCCATATTGTAGCGAACATCATGTCTTATGCTGCAACTCTCTATGTATTTTGACATAATCCAGATTGTAGCGAAGTAACTTCCTATGTCAAAGCTCTCTGCAACGTAGTTTATAGTCCAATGCCCACTTTCAACTATAGGTGGCACTAAGAATTTTCTCCTTTCTTCTTTAAAGTGAGGTTGTAGGGACATGGTTGCCCCAGTACATTTGACCTGCTACCATTTACTCTTCCTTGGATCAATTCTCCATTTAACTTCACCAATTGAACCACACCCCTCCATCAATAATATGCTTGATAATATATGGGCCCAACCAATGCATCTTGAATTTTACTGGAAATTTCATAAACTTAGTTTCATAGAGGAGAACAAGGTCTCCTACATGGAACTTCTTCTTCTTAATATGTATGTCATGCCAGGCCTTTTTTCTTGCTTTCTGTACCTATTGATGGAATCTTTCTATAAATCCATCTTCTTCCAAAGTAATCAACTACAACATTATTTCCTCCATTTTATCAAGGTCTTCCATATCTGTAAAATATGCAATCCTCAATCTACACACAATGTACTCCATGGGCATAACAACTTCTTGCCCATAAACTAACCTGAACGGTGTCTGACCTGTCAAGTTTTGCATCTAGTCCTACAAGCCCATAATATTGCTAGAATTCTAAGGTCCCTGTCATCTTTGTTCACATTGCATACCTTAGTGAGTGCATTTTCCAATATATTATTAAATGCTTCTACTATTCCATTGACCTGAGGGTGATAAGGGGTAATCTTTTGATGATAAACTTGGAATTCCTCAGTCAATGCCTCAATAGTTTTATTCAGGAAGTGGGAACCTTGGTCACTTATCAAATTTTTTGGACATCCAAATCTAGACAATATATACTCAAAAATAAACTTCGTAGCAATCTTTGCACTGTAGTCCCTCACTAGTTGTGCTTCGGCCAATCAGTTGTTGTAATTATGTACCTCACACCAGTCCTCTTTCCAGGTGGGTTGATGGGTCCAATGAAATAAATAACCCATTTATCAAACGCCCACAATGTAACTTGTGGTACCAGTGGCATCTCATCTCTTCTTGAAGGTCTTCTTGTTCTTTGACACATATCACATGCTCTGCAATACTCCTTTGCATCTTTACATAGTGGATGCCACCACAATCTTGCTCTCAAAATCTTCTGCATAGTATCTTTTCCTGCATAGTGTGCAACAATTGCGTCACTATGAGCTTATGCTAGAATCATCTGCATTTCATGTTCATGAACATATCTGCGTAGTACCTCAGCTAGTCCCATCTTATATAACTGTCCTGCTACTAATGAAAGTTTAGATGCCTTAACCACTAATTCTTTCATTTTTTGTTTAGTATACTCTGAAGGGGCCATCCTTGTGGTCAAAAGCCGAATGATATCTGCAAAGTGGTCATCTACAACTCTGATTGCAAAAAAATGCACATCAGGGAGATTATCCACTATGCTAGTTGGTTCTTCCCTTGTTTCCAATATTGATAGATGATCAGGTCCTACATTCAACCTTCCTGGTTTAACAATGATTTCAAAGTCATATTCCTGGAATAAAAATAACCATCTACAAATATTTCCTCCTATGAAAGGCTTATTAACCAAATACTTCAGTGCAAAATGATCCGTAAACATTTTAAAGTGTGATCCCAACAAATAGTGTCTAAATTTCTGCAAAGTATACACCATGGCTGGTCCTTTCCTTTCTGTAGTGGTATAATTCTTTTTTTCCTTAGATAACTTTCTACTTGCAAAAGATGTAGGGTGATCAATTTCTCCTGCACTAGGTTGTGCCAATACTACTCCCAAAGCTATACAAGAGGCATCCACATGGACATGGAATTCCTTATTCCAATCAGGGAAAACTAATATAGGCGCAACTACCATTTTTCTTTCAATATGTCGAGGCTTTTTTAACATTATTCATTCCACTGAAAATTTACATCCTTATTTAATAATTTCTCCATAGGCGTAGTGATCTGTGCATACCCCTTGATGAATTTCCTATAATACCCAGTATGTCCCAATGTAGTGCGAATTTGTCTTACTGTCCTAGGTGGAGGAAAATTCACAATGATAGCAATATTAGCAGGGTCCACCATTAGCCCTTGCTTGCAAACAATATGTCCCAACAATATGCCAAAAGGTACACAAAATATGCGCTTCTTTAAGTTCAAAGAGATCTGATATTGTCTACATGTGTAAAATATAAGTCTTAAAATTCCAATATGTTTGCTCAATAATCCAAATATTGTCCAATCATCGAAGTATACTTCTAAAAACTTATGGATGTATTCCTTAAAAGATGTAACCACCACTCTAGAAAATATAGCAAGGGCATTCTTTAATCCAAAAGGCATTACTGTTTATTAATATGAGCCCCATTTTGTAGCAAATGTGGTCTTATGGTGATCTTCAGGTGAAATCCTAATATGATGATAACCTGAAAATCCATATGTAAATGATTAAGCTTCCTAACCTCCTACATTGTGTAGCACTTCATATGTGAAAGGGGTAGGGAAGGGATCATGTAAACATGCACCATTTAACTTTTTCAAATCAACACAAATACTAATTTCTCCTTGAGTCTCGTTTTCTTGCACCACCATAGGACTTACCCATTCTGATTCTTCTACTGGTTCAATAATTCCTGATGCTATTATCTTATCAAGTTCTATATTTACTTTCTCATTATATTTCGAATTCAGCCTATAAGGTATTTGATTGATTGGCTTCACATTAGGCTTAAGGGGAATCTTCATGACTCCTAGATCTCCTATTATACCCTTCATCTTTGAAAACTTAGTGGGAAGCAATTCTTGGTATTCATGAAGTAACTCTATAACTTTACTCATTATCTCTTCATCCCAATAGTCTCCTGTAGTTGCAAACTTAGGTTCCTTCTATGATCCTATGTTCATTTTCTCGGTCTTTAGTGGCTTCGTTATATCTGGTATCTCTAATTTAGGTCCATTTACTTCGCAGTATCCCTCTGAGTCTACTATGTAGATGTTGTGAGGATATTCTTATTTTTATGTAGTAAGCTTATAGCATTCTAGTGCATTTCCTATCTGTGCAACCCAATTAGATTTTTGCCATGCCAATGGGGTTGCATTCTCAAATATCCTCTTCTTAACTGTCTGAAGGGACAAATCTATGTATGGACAATCATCCTCAAAGGTGAATGTTAATATGAAGCCATCAACCATGTATGCCCAATTTATTGTACCATGTCGAAGCTTTGTTTCTAAGTACGAGTTCTTAGGTTTTGTCTCTAATGTGTGAATGAATCCATGTACCCATTCTTGCGATGGATTCTCCTTCCATGTTGTAGTGCATAGCTAGATACATTTCTTATAATTAGTTTCACCATCATATTTTATCTCTATTTCTGTATCTATCTGTCCAAACCTTATCCACATCAATCTTCAACATTCTTTCCAACCTTCTATATTCTTTTTGTGTGCACCCCACCATCTAGAAAGGGTAGCTTTTAGGGCTATATCCAAGGCTAACAACCTTTGATTCTTTGGTACTCATTCTTCATAGTCATCAAGAAAAGTATTTACATCACCCAAGTTGTCATAAGAAGGAAGATTACATACCTCGGATATCATACAACGCACTGATTTGGTAATTCTTGCACAACACCTTGTGGATATTTCATGCAGCCTATTATGCCAGTTTTCCAATTCTTCTTCTGAGTCCAAGGTACAAGAACTATCATGCTTCCAAGTCAACTTGTCTTTTGCAGTAGGGTTAACCTAATTCCATTCCTTTGTTTTCATATGATAGATATTATTTATATCAACTGCGTAGTATTCTTCTCTAACTGGTTATGTATATCTTACCCCTTCTGATGGATCCAAGGGAACAATTACTCTCATATTATTCCCTTCAAATATCATCTATCTCTTCTTCAAATTAATTATATCCATATTTACAAATGCCTAATCAATTCCAAGCAATGCAGGATAGGGGTTACTATCATCATTGATCTCTATTACTTCAAAATCATTAGTATTGTGAACTCCTTCAATGTCTACTGTTACACTTGGTCATCTTCCTAAAGGGAAGATCTTTTGCTGGTTTGACATCCTTAACTGAACATGTGACCACTTTATCTTCGACTTACCCATTAACTCCCATGTCTGCTTTGTTAAGACATTAGCATTAGATCCCAGATCTAGGATAACTTTATCCATATCATATAATTATATTTGTGCACTCAACCTCATCTCTCTTCCAGTTATTTTTTGTTGGTGCAAATTATTGACAGTGTGCATCTCACTTCGCAATTCTTCTTTGGATGCATAAGAATCTATCAACTCCTGAAGCCTTTCTACAATGTTTTGATCTCTTAATAATTTCATACAAGTCTGCATAAA
Source organism: Pinus taeda (assembly GCA_000404065.3). NCBI lineage: Eukaryota > Viridiplantae > Streptophyta > Pinopsida > Pinales > Pinaceae > Pinus > Pinus taeda. The sequence continues at coordinate 235,723 of APFE031594967.1, read as the reverse complement.
ATATTTTAAAATACTTGCTTGATTTGCTAAATCCCAGTCTTGTGTCAGAGCTCAATCCTGTGTCCAAGCTTGATTCTATGTCGAAGTTGATGACACGTCGCAACTAGTTTTGTGCTTTGGCTGCACACTAGATGTCGAAGCTCCGAAATCCATAAAGCTTCACTTTGCTTCCATAAATACTTATTTTTCCTTTTGAATATAAAAAACAAGAACTTTCTCAACATTTTTTCTAACCCATGTATTTTCAGATTCTTCTCATCTACTTTATCACTTTGAGTCCCAACTCCACTTCTAGTGACAATGCTAATTCGAGGTTCATCAGTCCTCCTTTCAGCAATCATCATTTGAATATTTTGTATCGGCTGTTGATTTCTTTTTTCTTGGATATTTTCCATAAGTACACGGAATTCTTCAATTACATGGTCAAGTAATTTAAAGTACTTACATGTCGTTGTAGGGTTTTGACAATCTCTCACAAAATGACCTATCTCGCCGCAGTTATAGCAAATGATATGTCCACGTCCTCAACCAACTCCAACACCTTGACCTCTTCTTTGGTAGCCTCCTCAACCACCGCATTCTCCACTGCCTTCATTTCCATGTTCTTCTGTTTACATTCTATAACTGTCGAAACTGCCTCCATCATTATTTCATAATTTCAACAATTATTCTCATCATGTCCTACTAATTTACAGAATTTGCATTATAGGTTCCTTGTAGTCTGCACATATTTATGTAATAGGTAACAATCTTCCGAGTGACATTGGCCTTTGGTATTACATATCTCACACCACAGGCCAGATCCTGCATTTAAGGATTCAGTGCCCCACTAGCCATGTAATCCCTAAACATAGGCCATTGTTCTTTTGAATGGTCCTCCGACCTGCATTTCGTACACCATAGTTCTTCTCTGACTTATTTTCTTTTCTTGACATCTTGTATCTGCAGGGTTAGGTTCACCAGCTGGCTTTGAATATGTTTCATATCTACATTAGTATCTCCTATATGTGAAGCTTTAAATTTCATTGCAATTTGTAGAGCTTCAACTTGACTTGTTATCTTTTGTTGCATCAATGGTAGTTTGATATGCGGTAATAATGTAGCTATAAACCATTCTTGATGTTGTTGCAGAACTATTTAGAAGCTCACTTGATCCAACAAATTCCTTAAATCTCCGATCAAATTCCCAAATATACTCGGTAGGTTTTTGTTTGATTTCTTTTAACTCAGTGATGAACTGCAACTCAAACTTCAACTTCTTAAATTATCTTATCAGTGTTGCTTTAATATCTACAAATGTTCTAATATGATTATTCGAATACTTCATATACCATGTCAATTCTCCATCTCGGAGCATCATAATGAGCTTCTCTTTATTTATATTTTCATCGTTGATTTGCTTCGCGGTCCATACAACTTCACATAAAAACCAAAACTGTTCTAGATCTTCTGATCCAGTTCCTTTGAAAATAGACAACTTAATATCATCAAGCATATTTCTTCTTAAAGGGGCAGGGGGATGAGTAAGGTGAGGGGGATGGGGGTTAGGGGAGTAGGGGAAAAAGGGGAGAGCCCAAAACACCCTGGCTATTACTGTATTATGGATTTTGTGAACTCTTAGGCAGTGAATACTACAAAGTTACCTAGGGTTTATCAGGGTGGATATGCTCTCTTTCACTTTCAGATTCACTCAACAAAGGACTATACACAATGTCTACAAAGATCTTCAGGTCCTGTCCACAATCTATTTTTTTAGTATCTATTCTACATCTCTTTAGATTTCATGTTGTTCCATTCTCTTGCTTATATTTATTCTCTTTTCTTCCAAACATAAGTAAACTAGTAATCTGACTGCATTCATAAAACTCCCTTTTCACACAGAAGCATCTTAATCCAAAGTTTCAAAGACTTCAAATACTTACCTTGCAGTTGTTTGAATAATCATCGTTCCGCTTCATTGTAAGACACATTTGAGTCTACTGTGAACTCAGTAATAAATCGTCCCAAGATGCTATCAAGCCAAAAATTGACACCCTTGAAATCCTATTGTCAGTGCTTTTGAGTCGTTGTATTAGTTCAGGGGTCCTTGTCGTAGGTTCTTCGCCTTTAAAACAAGTCTTTCTTTTAGTCAATCTTAATATGCACTTGTAAAATTAAACAAGAAATGATGTGAAGAAAATTTTGTATTGATATGTTAAAATATATTTCTGTAACCAAGCTTTAGATGTGAGACAAGGATTTTTGTTTTCTTGATCTGCAAATTCTCGCTCCTTCAATTCTATACAATCTTGAATTTCCTTCTTCGACTGATGCCACATCCACATATCCCTCAAACATATCTCGGTCCCAGTAACATAACCATTCATTGGTTAAGATTTGGGCTGAACCAGGTTCAATCTATAATGCACACCAACAAAACCCTCAACCATTGGCCCTTTCATCAACCACCTGCAAGAAAATCGTAGTCTCAAGCGAAGTGACTATGGGAGGATGTAGAACCAGGTTTTTGAAGCCTTGAATGATGATGCAATGTGGTGTTTTATGTTATCTTTTGTTCTTAACATTCATAAATTACTTCGCTGCATTCATTTAATCACATAAACATATCATATAAACCCATAATCATCATTGTGTTGCAGTAAAATGCAACTTTAATAAACTGCTACTCTACAACAAATAATAAATAAAAAATACACATGAAGGCACCAACTTTACCATGGTTCATCCCAATGTGGGACTACGTCCACAAGAACTAATGTTTATAATAATAATTCTTGTACAACAAACTATTCTTGACCTGTGCACTAACCTGTAGGTCGTCTATGCAAATAGCTAAAGACTCGGGCCTCTGCGCAGTTTGTTGTAGAGACTCACCTTCTCTCCAAACCACATATCACAAGAATACAACATCCAATTCAAGATGTGATGTGATTTCGCTCTTATTTATTATTGGTCCCTATATATAATATTACATCGAGGGATATCTCATCAAAAATACCATGGTCCATATACCATGGACTCCCTAAAACAATCTATGATTGTCCGAAAACTATTCATCTTTTAAAACATTACATGCTTTTTACAAAAATTAGGGCCTTCGACCCACTCTGACACCGTTGTACCACACGATATATTATCGCTGCTTTGCTGCAGGGTCCACTTGGTGCTTCACTACTCTACTCCACGGTCCACTTCGCACTCCACTGCATTCACCACTGCACAATCCGCTCCTCAAAACACAGAGTCTTTACCAAAATTTAGGCCAAGTTGGGTTGAGACCAACACTTAGGTTACTAAGAAGAGGTCGAGAGTGCCTTTGTAAAAGAATAGGGCTAAGAGAAGAGAGCTCTATTTGAGAGTGTATGTTGCCGCAGAGTGGACAAAGTGTTGCATAGGCTGAGTATGAGCAAAGGTTGCAGAGGAGAACAAATAGTTGGAATCACGTAGAGTGGCTACCAATTATGCTGAACAATTTATTTCCTTGTTGAGTGTGGGTTGGATATTGCATATAGGAAATTGGTGCTCCATATTAGTGGGTATCTAAAGAAATATTGGGGGTTGGTGCCTCTTGCAAGTTGGTGTTTGCATAAATCCAAGGAGATACAAGTTGGTGCTTGCAACAAATCCATGAATTTGGTGCTTCAATTGGTGATTTTGGTAACTATTTAGGCGTCTACAAAGGAAGGGAGTTGGTGCTTCCTACCAATGGGTGCTAGCAAATAATTAAAGGGAGTTGGTGCTTCCTGTGAGTGGTGGCTCACAAATAGATTTGATGTAATAGAGTACTAGCTCATTTTTACATCAAATAACAAACAAGCTTTAGTGGTTTTTCTCTCGGAATGGTTTCCACGTTAAACCTCATTGTTTATGTGTATGTTTCTCATGGTGTTTGTATTCATGTGTTGATTTATGTTGATACAAATGAAATGGTGTTGATTGTCACATGAATGAATGGCAAGTTTGAAAATGAAAATATAAATTGGCATAAACAATTAAAGTTATCCTTAATATTGATTCACCTCCTCCGCAGTATTTAACATTGTTTCCAAGAATTGGTATTGAAGCCAAGTTCCTCCAGGAAAAACTTAACCACTAGAAGATATATCAAAAGGAAACAATGGTTAATCAAACTTGGCTTACATCAGTAGAACGTTCCCATATACTTTTTCTTTCTATGTAATGAAGAATATTAGGACTTCTACTAACATAGAAGTTCACAATAGATATAAGAGGGTTGTTCTTCTTAACTCTTTTTTGAATTTCCTTAAATGAAGAGTTAGACCTTTGTTGATTTCCTTCTTCTTTATTCAAGTTCCCTTTACTCAGAGCATTGAGAGAAACCTCGTAATCCTCTGCTCTTCTATTTCTTCTCATATTCAATGCCCTTGTTTCTTCACTTTACTGCATATATTGAGGGAAATTCCTTTCCCTCTCATACCTTCCATCCATTTCCTTGTGCCCAAAGTTACCACGATTGTAGCATTCACTATGGCTTAAGAACAGGGCAAAGGAATTGTTATACTTAGCAACATTCATGTCAAGGCCTCTATTTTTGCCAATGTTCTTTCTCCTGGCCACTTTGTGCATTATTGGGTTGTTTCTACCCAACACATCTTGTTTTCTTACATGCCATCTACAATTGATGGCTTTATGTCCAGAATTATTACAAGAAAAACAATATCCATGAAAAATATTTTGATGACAGAAGATACCTTTGCTTCGAGGGATTTTTCCTTGAGGGAGAAAGGACCTCTGTTGGTTCTTCGTGTTCCTTCCATGGATGTCTAAATTATTGCCTTGCATTCTTCCATGTTGCTACTTGGTTCTCTTCTACAATTGTTCTCACTATTGTTGCTTACCATTTTGTTTTTGACTTTTATTCTCTTGTTGTTATTGCTATCCAACAACTTATTTTCCTTTGTTGTCGTTGGAATCTCTAACTTCCTTTGTATGGGTAGTTTACCCTTCATCCTTTTCTTTCTTGAAGCTTGAATCTTCTTTGAAACCCAAACTAGTCTTAATGAGAGGGGGTCTCTGCTTAACAAGCATCTCATCCAAGGCCTTCTTGCTCTTTTATTTTTGAGAGGATCTCTCATTTTCTATTGCTACTAAAATAGGTCTATCTTTATTACAACAACTAGATGAAATTGTATAAATTTCTTCATAAACTTCATAAGAAGATCTAGAAGATGAATGACCTATATTAATACATTTATCACTAAGAAATAGCTTACCTCTTGATTCTACATCATCATCTCACGAGTGATGAGAATCAACTTCCATGGTAGAAAAAGAGTCTTCAAACTTCTGAGCATCTTTCCTTTGAGATGCCTTCTTCTTCTTCTTCCTTCTCTTTTTGTCATTGTTACCAACAACTACATGTTTTGGTTCACTGTTTGGTCAGCAAAGTTTTTCGACCTTCTTTGTTTTTCTGTAGCCTTATCCTCCATGTAGACATTGCAGATTGCCTAGAATATCCCTTATTGTCTTACAATCCCTTAATATATCAGCATCTAGCTTTGATTGCCCTTTCATGATAATCCTCTTGGCTTATGAATTTTGCTCACTCTTTTCTCCATTCACTATGGAGCACTATATATCAACATCTAAAGCCATTAACTAGGCTTCCATTCTAACCTTTCATAGTACGTACTCTAATCCATTTAAAAATGCAACTCCTACTGATGTAAGCCAAGTTTGATTATCCATTATTTCCTTTTGATCTACCTTCAAGTAGTTAACTTTTTCCTAGAGGAACTTAGCTCTGATACCAATTCTTGGAAACAATGTTAAATACTACGGGGGAGGTGAATCAATAGTAAGGCTAACTTTAATTGTTTATGCCAATTTATATTTTCATGTTCAAACTTGCCATTCATTCATGTGACAATCAACACCATTTCATTTGTATCAACATAAATCAACACATGAAGACAAACGCCATGAGCAACATACACATGAACACTAAGGTTTAACGTGGAAACCATTTCGAGAGAAAAACCACTAAACTTGTTTTTTATTTGATGTAAAAATGAGATCCTACTCTATTACATCAAATTTTTTTGTGAGCCACCACTCACATGAAGCACCAACTCCCTTTGATTTTTTGCTAGCATCCACTTGTAGGAAGCACCAACTCCCTTCCTTTGTAGATGCCTGAATAGTTACCAGAAGCACCAATTGAAGCACCAAATTCATGGCTTTGCTGCAAGCACAAAGTTGTAGCTCCTTGGATTTATGAAAACACCAACTTGTAGGAGGCACCAACCCCCAATATTTCTTTATATACCCACTAAGATGGAAGCACCAACTTCCTTTATGAAAGCTCCAACCCACACTCAACAAGGAAATAAACTGTTCACCATAATTGGCAGCCACTCTACCTGATTCCAACTATTTGTTCTCATCTGCAACCTTTGCTTATACTGAGCCTATCCAACACTTTTTCCACTCTGTAGCAACATACACTCTCACAAAAAGCTCTCCTCTTTCTTCCCTCTTCTTCTACAAAGGCATTCTCGACCTCTTCTTAGTAACCTAGGTGTTGGTCTCAACCCAACTTGGCCTAAATTTTGGTAAAGACTCTGCGTTTTGAGGAGTAGAGTACACAATGGAGAATGTAGTGGAGTGAGAAGTAGACCATGTAGTAGAGTAGCAGAGCGCCAAGTGGACTGCGAAATGAAGCAGTTAGAATGATCGCAACTCCACTTCTAGTGACAATGCTAATTCGAGGTTCATCGATCCTCCTTTCAGCAGTCATTGTTTGAATATTCTGTGTTGGCTGCTAATTTCTTTTTTCTTGGATCTTTTCCATAAGTACAGACATTATTCAATTACATGGTTAAGCAATCTAAAGTACTTATGTCATTGTAGGGTTCTGAAAATCTCTCATAAAATGACTTGTCTGGCCAAATTTATAGCAAATGATCTATCCACGTCCTCAACCAACTCCAACACCTCGATGTATTCCTTGGTAGCCCCATCAACCATCACGTTGTCCACTGCCTTCATGTCAATTTTCTTCTATTTTCATTCTATAAGTTTCGAAACTACGCTCCATAATTAGTTCATAAGCTCGACAATTATTCTCATCATGTCCTAATTTACAGAATTTGTAATATAGGTTCCTTGGAGTCTGCACGTATTTATGTAATAGGTAGCAATATTCTGAGTGATGTTGGACTCTAGTATTACATATCTCGAACCATAGGTCGGATCCTGCATTTAAGGGATTCAGTGCCCCACTAACCATGTAATCCCTAAGGATAGGACATTATTCTTTAGAATGGTCCTCCGACATGCACTTCATACACCGTAGTTCTTCTCTGACTTATTTGCTTTTCTTGATATCTTGTATCTACATGGTTAGGTTCACCAACTGGGTCTGAATAGGTTGCATACCTACATTAGTATCTCATATATGTGAAGCTTCCAATTTAATTGCAATTTGTAGAGCTTCAAGTTGACTTGTTATCTTTTGTTGCATCAATGGTAGTTTGATATGCGATAACGTTGTAGCTATAAAAAATTCTTTATGTTGTTGCCAAGCTATTTTGAAGCTCACTTCATCCAACAAATTCCTTAAATCTCTAATCAAATTCCCAAACAGACGCAATAGGTTTCTGTTTAATTTCTTTTAACTTAGTGATGCATTGCGATTCAGACTTTGACTTCTTAAATTCTCCTATAAGTGGTGCTTTAATATCTACAAATGTTCTAATCTGATTATTTGAATACTTCATATACCATGTAAATTATCCATCTCAGATCATCGTACTGAGCTGTTCTTTCTTTATATTTTCATCGTTTATTTGCTTCGCAGTCCATACAGCTTCACATAAAAACCAAACTTATTCTAGATCTTCTGATCCAGTTCCTTTGAAAATAGACAACTTAATATCATCAACCATATTTCTTCTTAGAGGGGGAGGGGGATGAGTAAGGGGATGGGGATGGGGGTTATGGGGAGTAGGGGGAGAGCGAAAAAAAAACCTGGATATTACTAGATTATTGATTTTGCGAACTCTCAGGCAATGAATACTGCGAAGATACCTAGGGTTTATTAGGGTGGCTATGTTCTCTTTCAATTTCAGATTCACTCAACAAAGGACTATACTCAGTGTCTACAAATATCTTTGGGTCTTGTCCACAAGCTCTTTTTTTGGTATCTATTCTATATCTCTTTCCACTTCACGTTGTTCCAATCTCTTGCTCAAATTTATTCTCTTTTATTCCAAACATAAGTAAAATAGCAATCTGACTACATTCATAAAACTACCTTTTCACACATAAGCATCTTAATCCAAAGTTTCAAAGAATTCAATTACTTACCTCACGGTCCTTTGAAGAATCATCATTCCACTTCATTGTAAGACACATTTGATTCTATTGTGACCTCAGTAGTAAATCCTCCCAAGATGCTATCAATCCAAAAATCGGCAACCCTTGAAATCCTATTGTCAGTGATTTTGAGGTGTTGTATTAGTTCAGGATTCCATGTTGTAAGTTCTCTGCCTTTAAATCAAGTCTTTATTTCAATCAATCGTAATATACACTTGTACAATAAAACAAGAAATGATGCCAAGAAAATTTTGTATTGATCTGTTAAAATATACTTCTGTAACCAAGATTTATATGTGAGACAAGGATTTTTGTTTTCTTGATCTGCAAATTCTCGCTCCTTCAATTCTAGCCAATCTTGAATTTCCTTCTTCGACAAATGACACATCCACATATCCCTCAAACAGATCTCAGTTCCAATAATGTAACCATTTGTTGGTTAAGATTTGGGATGACCCAAATTCAATCTATATTTCACACCAACAAAACTCTCAATCACTGGCCCTTTCAGCGACAACCTGCAAGCAAATCGCAGTCTCACCCGAAGTGACTATGGGAGGATGTAGAACCAGGTTTCTGAAGCCTTGAAGGATGATGCAATGTTATGTTTTATATTATATTTTGTTCGTAACATTCATAAATTACTTCGTTGCATTCATTTAATCGCATAAACATATCATATAAACCCATAATCATCACTGCATTGTAATAAAATGAAACTGTAATAAATTGCTACTCTACAACAAATAATAAGCAAATATACACATGAAGGCACCAATTTTACTGTGGTTCATCCCAATCTGGGACTACGTCCACAAGAACTTTTTCTTATAATAATAATTCTTATACAACAAATTGTTCTTGACCTGCACACTAAGCTACAGGTCATCTACGCACTCAGCTGCAGACTTAGGCCTCTGTGCACTCTGCTGTAGAGCCTCGCCTTCTCTCCAAACCACATATCACAAGAATACAACATTCAATTCAAGATGTGATGTGATGTCTCTCTTCTTTATTATTGATCCCTATATATATTATTACATCGAGGGATATATCATCAAAATACCATGGTCCATATACCATGGACTCCCTAAAACAATCTACAATGGTTTGAAAATCATTCATCTTTTACAACATTACATGATTTTTACAAAAAGGAGGGCCTTCGACCCACTCTAACACCATTGTACCACGCGATATATTCTGAATGCTTCGTTGCACGGTCTACTTGGCGCTTCACTGCTCTACTACATGGTCCACTTAGCACTCTGTTGCATTCTCCACTGCCCACTCCGCTCCTCAAAATGCAAATTCTTACCAAAATTTAGGCCAAGTTGGGTTGACACCAAGACCTAGGTTACTAAGAAGAGGTTGAGAGTGCCTTTGTAGAAGAAGAGGGCCGAGAGAAGAGAGCTCCATGTGAGAGTGTATGTTGTTGCAGAGTGGACAAAGTGTTGCATAGGCTGAGTATGAGAAAAGGTTGCAGAGGAGAACAAATAGCTGGAATTAGGTAGAGTGGCTGCCAATTACAGTGAACAATTTATTTCCTTATTGAGTGTGGGTAGGAGCTTGCATACAAGAAGTTGGTGCTTCCATCTTAGTGGGTATCTAAAGAAATCTTGGGGGTTGGTGCCTCCTGCAAGTTGGTGTTTTCATAAATCCACGGAGCTACAAGTTGGCGCTTGCAACAACTCCATGAATTTGGTGCTTCTGGTAACTATTCAAGTGTCTACAAAGGGAGTTGGTGCTTCCTACTAGTGGGTGCTATCAAATACTCAAAGGAAGTTGGTGCTTCCCGTGAGTGGTGGGTCATAAACAGATTTGATGTAATAGACTAGGAGCTCATTTTTACATCAAATAACAAACAAGATTTAGTGGTTTTTCTCCCGGAATGGTTTCCACGTTAAACCTCAGTGTTCATGTGTATGTTTCTCATGGTGTTTGTCTTCATGTGTTGATTTATGTTGATACAAATTAAATGGTGTTGATTGTCACATGAATGAATGGCAAGTTTGAACATGAAAATATAAATTGGCATAAACAATTAAAGTTAGCCTTAATACTGATTCACCTCCCCCGCAGTATTTAACATTGTTTCCAAGAATTGGTATCAGAGCCAAGTTCCTCCAGGAAAAATTTAACCACTTGAAGGTAGATCAAAAGGAAACAATGGCTAATCAAACTTGGCCTACATCAGTAGGAATTGCATTTTTAAATGGATTAGAGTATGTACTATGGAAGCTAGAATAGAAGCCTATTTAATGGATTTAGATTTTGATATATGGTGCTCCATACTGAATGGAGAAAAGAGTGAGAAAAATGCATAATCCAAGAGAATTGTCATGAATGGGAAATCAAATCTAGATGCTAATAAATTACAGGATTGTCAAACAATAAGGGATATGCTAGACAATTTGAAATGTCTACATGGAGGAGAAGGCTACACAACAACAAAGAAGGTCGAAGAACCTTGCTGACCAAATAGTGAACCAAAACATGTAGCTATTGGTAACGATGACCAAAAGAGAAGGAAGAAGAAGAAGGCATCTCAAAGGAAAGATGCTTAGAAGCTTGAAGACTCTTTTTCTACCATTGAATTTTTCTCTCATCACTCTTGAGATGATTATGTAGAATCAAGAGGTAATTTTTTGCTTAGTGATAAATGTATTAATATAGGTCATTCATCTTCTAGATATTCATATGAAGTTTATGAAGAAATTTATACAAGTTCATCTAGTTGTTATAATAAAGATAGACCTACTTTAGTAGTAGTAGAAAATGAGAGATCCTCTCAAGAAGAAAAGAGCAGGAAGGCCTTGGATGAGATGCTTGTTAAGCAGAGATCCCCTCTCATCAAGATTGGTTTGGGTTTCAAATAAGATTCAAGCTTCAAGAAATAAAAGGATGATGGGTCAATTACCCATACAAAGGAAATTAGAGATTCCAACAACAACAAAGGAAAATAATTTGTTGGATATGAGCAACAACAAGAGAATAAAAGGCAAAAACAAAATGGTAAGCAATAATAGTGAGAAGAGTTGTAGAAGAGAACCAAGTAGCAACATGGAAGAATGCAAGGAAACAATTTAGACATCCATGGAAGGAACACAAAGAACCAACATAGGTCCTTTCCCCCTCAAGAAAAAATCCCTTGAAGCAAAGGTATCTTCTATCATCAAAATATTTTTCATGGTTATTGTTTTTCTTGCAATAATTTTGGACATAAAGCCATAAACTATATATGACATGCAATAAAACAAGATGTGTTGGGTAGCAACAACCGAATAATGCACAAAGTGGCGAAGAGAAAGCACATTGGCAACAATAGAGGCCTTGACATGAATGTTTCTAAGCATAGAAATTCCTTTGCCCTGTTCTTAAGCCATAGTGAATGCTACAATTGTGGTAACTTTGGGCACAAGGAAATGGATGGAAAGTATGAGAGGGCAAGGAATTTCCCTCAATATTGCAAGAAAGTGAAGAAAAAATGGCATTGAATATGAGAATAAATAGAAGGGCAGAGGATTACGAGGTTTCTTTCAGTGCTCTGAGTTAAGGGAGCTTGAAGAAGGAAGAAGGAAATCAACAATGGTCTAACTCTTCATTCAAATAAAATTAGAAGAGAGTTAAGAAGAACAACCCTCTTACGTCTATTGTGAACTTCTCTGTTAGTAGAAGTCATAATATTTCTCCATTATACAAAAAGAAAAAGTATATGGGAACACTCTACTGATGTAAGCCAAGTTTGATTATCCATTGTTTATATCAGTGGCCTAGTGGGGTATCCCAATATATACGCGATGGTACAGGGAGCACAAGTCTGTGTTAGCGTTGTCTAATGCATAATTGTTCGATGAGAGCGTGCTGCATCCATGAAGCATTGTGATCATTGATCATCTTACATTCATTGGTCATGAATCAACTCCAAATCAACCATCATCCCTAAATGGTTCTTATGTGCAAGAAATATCACCCCTGTTAAAGGATAATTACGTGGCTACCTGTTCCATGCCCATATCTATCGATGATATAGTAGGTGATGTAGTACGCCATGTACTAGGGGCATCAGAGCATGATTTTTCCATTGGATTTCGGGACATGTATTCCTTCCCGAGTATTTTTCTCCCATATGATGAGAATGTCTTGGAAACTATGGCCTCTTTTGTTGTGTGATCAAAGGTGTTGGAGTAGAGTTCCTTGTCTCGTGTCAAGCTTGTTAAAAAATGAAACAAGGACTATGAGGATAGTTCATTTACTATGTTGACCTCATTAAAAAATGAAATAGGTTCCCATGAGGATAATTCTCTTACTATGTAAACCTCATTAAAAAATGAAATAAGTTCCCATGGGTTCTTTTCCCGTGTTGAGCTTGGTAAAAAAATTAAATAAGGTGTCATGACCATGGTTCTTTTCATGTGTCAAGCTCATTAAAAAATGAAACAAATCCCCTTCCAATTCGAGTCTTTGTTTAGATCTCGTAAAATCCCACTCAAGTCTTTCACTTGATCTCATAAATAAAACTTAATTCCATCCACCTGTTAGTAATCAGTAGCCTACTAAGGTGAATGAAATGAAGCTTGGGGGGCATGTACCTTGAATTGATTCATTATGTTGGGGGCATGCAAACTTTCTCAAACATGGTTTATCTTTGTTTCAAGATTTTGTAAAAATGAAACCAAACCCAAGCATAATTTGTTTTCGTTTCAAGCTTGTGTAAAAAAGAAACCATTCCCACTTTACCTCTCATGATTTCCATCTTTATTAGCCTATTTTTTCAGATGAGCCTTGGTTTTTTCATTCCATCATCACCGTCTCTTTGGCTGATTATATCCTTTCACTTGGTTGTTTTACCCTTGCCTGAGGAACATTTGTGATGAGTAGTATTAGCCACCATCCTTTTGACCTTTACATGTTTTGAGAAGTTCCATCATGATCGAAACTAGTTGCTATCCTTTTATACCACTCGTTCTTCTAGGCAGAGTCATCTTTCAACTCTTTTCTGATTCTTCAAATATGAAACGGTTGCTGAGCACTTGTTTTTTCGAACTTGTAAAAGTAAATGAAAATATGTCTACTCAATATAAGTTTAACCCTTTTCTAGACTGAGATAGAATATTATACGAAAAAGGAATACCTTAGTCGACCATGACTAAGAGGTTCTCTTAAATATTATTTTCTACCTTTTTCGGATTCAAGAGACTATCTACGAAAAGGGATCTTCGGAGTTTCCTTTTTTCCTCTTTTTCACACTCGAAGTCTCATATCTTAAGTGTCGCACTTTCTGTCGTCAATGTCGCAAAATGTTGACAACTAAGAATTTTATTCATCATAAAACACATACTGAAACATCCCTGAAGAATGGAAGAAAAACTACCCCGAGTCAAATATAGATAAAGTTTACTAAAGCCCTTACTTTCAAGACTAACACACTTTGCTCCACTGTTTTCCCATGTTGATGGCAAGCTGCAGTTATTTGAACTAGCGCTACCAGCGTGAGTTTTGATATGGAAAGTTGCGCTAAACCTCTTTCGACAGGTTTTCTCAAAATGGAGGAGAAATTTGTATGCATGAAACTTTGAGAAACAGTGAGATGGATGTTGTTGGGTAGAGATATGGTCGAGCTCTCCCATTTGGAGCTTTTGATCCTACCTTTAAGGGCCTTATCTTTGATAAGTGGACCTTCCTCCCTCTTTTGTGGATCCCTAACTCCCTCTCCCTTCCTATAAATCAAATCCCCTCCATCCCCAAATGGTTGGTCATTGATTGTCTACATTCCTATGCTGAGATTATGCCTAAATGTTTCCCATTTAACTTGGAGAAGTGCTTGAAGAGTCTTGGCTTGGACTTGGACATCTACCAAAACGAGGTCTTCATCATCAAGGCATTGGTTATATTCTTCCCTTTCTAGTTTATTAATATATACATCTGATTTTCACTTTCCATAGATGTGTAAATGTTTATGCATTTATCTTGATATTCATTGATCTATTAAGGAGTTTATGTTTAATATATGCCAGGTATGCTCTTATATATTGTATTGTCTTTTGATCTCTCTTGCACGTACTCGGATGTAAAGGAAAAGCAAGGAGCGAGCCTGGAAGCAAGGAGATTGAATCCATCACTAACATATTGAGCAATTAGTATTAGAGTGAGGTAGGTTTCCCCTTCTCTCTCTATTTTTAAATATAAGCTAGGAAAGTCTGCATTAGTTTGTTCAGTTTGCTGCTAAACCCACTCATTGGGATAGAGATATTGCCTCTGTCCGTAGGGGGGACAAAATATGCTAAGAGAGGCCACTATAATGGGATTCAAGCTCCTAAGCACATTAAGGAAGAAGAATTGATTAAAACACATCACACAGACTTTCCACATGAGAAGTAGAACTCCCAGGAGCCATCCCAATCACTCAGGTAACCAAACCCTGAAACCAGCTAAAGTTTTAGTGCATCAAACCCCTGAACACTCCCTTGATATGGAGAAGGGTGCGTCTCAAAGGATCCAAAATCTCCCACAGTAAGGGCAAAGGGAGCTTCCGACGACTTTTTTTCCTAGTGTGGTGCCTACGACTCCAGAATTTGTGCCACTTTTTCAAGCCCAAAGCCCAGGTCACTACCCAAAACTCAATGACAGGTTCATAAATGAAATTTCACAGTGGAACAAAGATAAATTTGCAAAAACATTAACAAGGAATAGACTTGACTCCTACTAGCCATGACAGGCATTTTGTCAAACTTGTCACAAACATGAAAGCTACAGGCCTTAACAACATAACTAATTATCATTGAGGTCTCATACTTATTTGAGATTCACTATGAGGCATTGTTTCCTTATCAAATTAGTTACATTATCGTCTATTTAGGCAATAGATACATTGTTTATTCATTTACAAGTAAAACATGATGAGAGCCATACACCACCACTGTCATAATAAAAATCCATAACCAGAATAATAACAACAGAAATACCAAGGAAACAACATCCATATAATCCACATATGAACAATATAATACTTATGAAATAATAAGGAAAAATAACCTCATATTAATGAATGCAATGACTAACCAGGTTTGGAACTTCCACGAACCACTCGACCATAGATTGGCTAAACCAAATATTTCTTTCATCCAATCACCCCCATGCCATATTCCAAGCATGAATATGGGACTTAAAACCAAACTCAACCATGGCTTCCCGAGGCTACACCACCTCGCCCTCATCAACAGAACCAGGTTTTACCGTAATCCATCACGGATCACTAGGACATAAAACAAGCATGCGTGCCACCAAATTTCTCCACCTACACCGTTAGGAATTTCCCTCTCTCCTAGTCTCTAGGATTTACCACAATCCACATTGCATCACTAGGCCTTAACTAAGACTCCACCCTATAGGCTTTATTATATATCCCGCCATTCACCAGCAAGGATTCCTAGGAATAATCAAGGGCAAGCACCTCTAGGATTTATCGCATATCCCGTCATTAACCGATCGAGGATTTCTAGGCACACAATACCTAGCTTTACTACAACCCACAGTCCAGTTGAGGGGTCACTACGCCAATGGATTTACCACAATCCACAGTCTATTTTAGGGATCACCAAGCCATGTGTTCTTTCTTTCAGAGATCCACCTCACTCAGCGTCGAATCCATTCAGAGATCCAACTCAACCAAAACATGAGAACCCCATCACACCATGGCTATCCGAAATTGGTAAGGCTAGGCTGAAGACATTGTCACACCTAGAAAAGACCATGCCATGACAAAAAAAGAACCATATGAAATACCATGCATGCCAAATCTAGTAAGGAAATCACACATGCAAGTCGATACCTGTAAAGAACCGTATTGTATCTTCTTGATCCTTCTCTTCCTTTCTTACTTCTTCCTTCCTCTTACCTTCTTTTCCTTTCTTGATCTGGTGCCAAAGCACTCCAAGAAAAATCTAAGTGTCCAAGCATGAAAGAGAGAGAGAGTAATAAGAGATCTCCAAAATTAAACTAAAAACGGTTACACTGACCAAGCCTTAGTAAAAGCTTGCCAACTGATCCTCAGAAGCATTTTTATTAATGAGGCTTCTAATTTCTTCATTTTTTCAATATTTTCCTTCATTTTCCTCCTCACATGCAACCTGTGACCTTTCACCTTCCTTTTCTCCTAATTTCCATTATTTTCATAAATAAATGTGCCAAAATTGCCATTTTTCCTTTCCCAAGCCTTTGCCATTGCCTTTGCCTTTGTCAATCTCCTTAGCCATAATAAACCAATGAACACCCACACTAGGATGTATTTACCAACATTTAGCTTGGAATACATGTCCCATCAACTGTGGTTATTATTTTTTCCTTTATTATCTTTTATTACAGGGAATTTTCACCGCTGAAAGAGGATAGAAATGACATACACAATGATTATGCATACATTAAGATAATTAGGAGAACCTCCTATAAATAATCCCAATACATCCATATATCATACTTATATATTCATGTGACTCCTAATAATGACTCTATTTACCTCTATCATGCATATTATCACCCATTGCACATGTGGGCCCCTTATTAGGATGACACCTATTACATATATAAACTTTCAACCCCATATGCATCCCCCTTATGATTATAACATTAGGCATTAGGCATTAGAGTGTTAGATTTGTTAGCATTGGGGGTTAATTTTAAAGTGTTTACACCATGCTTGGGGTGCCTCATTTGATATAGAGTGCATGCTATGTTGATTACCCTTCGTTGAGTTGAAGTGGACATAAACATTGGAGATATTTTACTCATAAATTGTTATATATTGATTTGATGCTTATGTGGTGAACTTCCTTAAGAGGTTGGATACCTATGTGGCATGGTGGAATTATTCATGAAGCACACATCAAGGGCTTGGTCACTAGATTTGGATGGGGAGTGTGTTATAAAGTGTAGCAAGAAAGGCTTAGTTTGACTTTAGCTTTAGTCAAATTGAGTAAATCGAATTTCCACATCAACAAGAAAACTTGGAGGAAGTTAACTAGTATGACATGGATCTTGTCACTCAATTAGCTCAGTAAATTTGATTTAGTGGGATTGGAGTTTAGTTTTCATGTGTTGATTGCAAATTTGTAGCAATCCAGTTCAGTTATTTCCAGTCGTATTCAGTGAAACTAGTTATAATTGTTGATAGAACTAGTGGAAGGTCAATTGTGCAGTGGGACAATAGTATAACTCAGAGATCATTTAGTTAACTAATAAATCAACCAAAAATATCTCATGCATGCAAGGAATTTGAATTACTCGGCTTTGGTGGAGATTCCCAGGCAATGTAGAATTAATTATAAACTAGATTGAGTGTACAATTTAGAGTATTTTTCCAGGTGATCAATCCTTGGGAATTGCACAAGGAAATAATAATGAGTGCGGGAAACATGAGTGCAAGCAAAGTGAGAACAAATTTACTCTTGTAGTTTGTCCTTAGAGTGAGAGATCACAATTTTGATTGTTTCTAAATTCACTTAGTTAATGAAAACATGCTTAAGGGGTTTTTAGCAGTTGCTTTCCCCTAGAAACATCTGTGTACCTGCATATTTGATTATGCACGTTTTTGAATGTTTTTCTAAATTGCGAATTAATTTCCACAGAGTATAGAGTAGAATTGTGTCTTTTGATTTTAGATTGAATTTCTTGAGCAGTTGAAATCCTATCACCATATTTCTATATGGTATCATAGCAAGATTCACATTAGAACAAGTATTTAGCCTATGCATTATTTTCTGGATGTATGTTAGTGGTTGTATATTTTCCCTAAGTGTTGTGGACAAGTGGAAAACTAGTCACAACAAGTGGGTTGTATTTTGATACCGTAAGGATTGACTTTTGGAGCACCCAAGAGCAATCAAGTGGGCTTGTTTTTCTTCCCTAGTTCACTAGTTTGGTGTTTGAAAAATCATATATATGAGGGTTCATTGCAGAAGTTGTAGATCAGTCAAGGAGTGATTATTTGTGGGTAGATCTAAAATCCCTAAGAAGAGTGATAGTAGTGGGTGATATGTCACAAATATAGGGAATATCTGGAAGGTTGAGCATTATTCACAAACGTAGTTGTGAATAGTGACTTTTAGTATGCGATATGCAACAACTTGAAGAACTCAAATACAATATGCATGAAAGGAGCCATGGATGGTTACAGAGCAGATTGATGGAGCCCTAGTTCAAAGAAGATCCAAAACACCCTATGTGCAGACTTCTTAATGGAGCTAGAAGGTTGCAAGTGGGCAGCTCAGTGAGCCAATGTTTAGTGACACAAAAAGGAGTTGTGATCATTGATATTGGAAAATTCAGGAGTGGGTAGATTTCCCATAGGGAGATTGAGACTTAAAGGGATTCTAGTTTCGAAGGGAGCATCCCTATGGATGCTAGTACTTCAGGATCTGAGGAGATCAGACACATTATTGCAGTAGTTGCAACATCAGTGTGGAAGCAACAACACAATAGTAACAATAGTATGAGTAGATCATATTTTTCCATGCATGTAGCTATACCTCCAGGAGTGAGGTGGGGCGATGTAAACCCTTAGTCCCATAATTGAATAAATTTGGGCAAGGTCCATTGAGGCATTATCCTCATGGATCATTACCTTCCTATAGGGGCCCACATTATTCAGTAGTAGGAGGACTAGTGCCAGTCAGATACTAAGGATTGTAGAGGAGTGTTGACAACAGAGTAGGAGGCTCAGTAACAAAGTCAACAATAGTATATTTTACCCATTAGAATGTTGCAACACAGTTGATTCAATTTTTTTTTATTTATGCTTCTTAGTTGAAGTTGCTACAACAGTAAAAACAACAGTGAGAGGTAGTGCTACAATACATTCCATAGTTGTTGGATAGGGGTGGTGAAAAATGCCTTTCTTGCTAAGAGGGAGTGTCAGAAAGTGTAGTAAGAAAGGCTCAACTTGACTTTAGCCTTAGTCAAATTGAGTAAATCAAATTTCCACATCAGTTGGACAACTTGGAGGTAGTTAACTAGTGTGACATGGCTATTGTTACTCAGTTAGCTCAGAAAATTTGATTTAGTGGGCTTGGAGTTCAGTTTTCATGTGTTGATTGAAACTTTGTAGTAATCCAATTCAGTTATTTCAAGTTGTATTAAGTTAAACTAGTTCTAATTGTTGATAGAACTAGTGGAAGGTCAGTTGTGCAGTGGGACAACAATCTCACTCAAAGATCAAAGAGGTAGTGCTACAATACATTCCACAGGTGTTAGATAGGGGTGGTCAAAAATGTCTTTCTTGCTAAGAGGGAGTGTTAGAAAGTGTAGCAAGAAAGACTCAACTTGACTTTTGCCTTAGTCAAATTGAGTAAATCAAATTTCCACATCAACGAGATAACTTGGAGGTAGTTAACTAGTGTGACATGGCTATTATCACTCAGTTAGCTTAGAAATTTTGATTTAGTGGGCTTGGAGTTCAGATTTCATGTGTTGATTGAAAATTTGTAGTAATCCAATCCAATTATTTCAAGTTGTATTAAGTTAAACTAGTTCTAATTGTTGATAGAACTAGTGGAAGGTCAGTGATGCAGTGGGACAACAATCTCACTCAAATATCATCCAGTTAACTTATCAAACAACCAAAAATATCTCATGCATGCAAGGAATTTGAATTGCTCAGATGTGGTGGAGATTCCAAGGCAGTGTACAATTAATTATATACTAGATTGAGTGTACAATTTAGATTATTTGGTCAGGTGATCAATCCTTGGGAATTGCATAAGAAAATAGGGGGGCAATAGGGCCCTATTTCCTCTGGAATTGCGCAAGGAAATAGGATCAAGTACATGCCGCATGAGTGCATGCAATGCGAGTGCGGGCAACACGAGTGCAGGAAGAGTAAGAACACATTTACTCTTACAGTTTGTCCTCAGAGCGAGAGATTGCAATTGTAATTGTTTCTCAATTCACTTGATTAATGAAAACGAGCTTAAGGGGTTTTTAACAGTTGATTTCCCCTAGAAACATTTGTGTACCTGTGTATTTGATGATGCATGTTTGTGAATGTTTTTTGTTTTGTTTTTTGTTTTTTTTTGTTTTGTTTGTTTGTTTTTTTTTTTTTTTCCCCCCCTGGAAAAAATCTTAATTTTCTATTATAAATGGAAAATTACATGATGTAAATGCCAATGGCATATGCTATATGCATGGCCGTAGCCATCAAAATATTCAGGTTTGTATGTAAGTACCCACTAAGGGTATGCCTTTAGGTTCAGTAAATATTTATACAAAAATTCAAAATATTTCTTTGCAAATTTTTATGATGTATATTAGGATCATAGAAACAATGTAATTAGGGCTTGGCAACCCGCATGTTTGTGAATGTTGTTCTAAATTGTGAATTAATTTCCGTAGGGTAATAGAGTAGAATTGTATCTCTTGATTTTAGATTGAATTTCTTGAGCAGTTGCAATTCTATCACCATATTTCTACAAAGTGTTGGGTATTTATGGGGAGGATATTGAGCCATGGGTCCATTTTGATATTGTTGGCCTACCTCACTTATCACATATATAAAGAGAGGAGAGTATTTTCATTAATCATATCAATCACATATGTATATAATAGATGTGAGAGCTAGACCGAATGTGTCTCTTTCATATGCATTTTATTCTTTACTTATCACATATATAAAGAGAGGAGATTATTTTCATTAATCATATCAATCACATATGTATATAATAGATGTAAGAGCTAGACCAAATGTGTATCTTTCATATGCATTTTATTCTTTATACTTTGCTTCCTTGTCTTGAAAATTATGATTCTTATGTTGATACAAGCTAGGTATTATGGTTAGGGTTTTCCCTAAGAGTACAAGGGGAATTGAGGTTTGAGAGAAACCCTAAATGGAGAACTTATTGTTCTAGGTCTTGTGAGATAATATGAGTAAGGTTTTGTGGCATTAGAAAACCTACTACTAATTGGAGTGATTGATGTGGAGAATATAGAGGGAGACTATATTTTTTCCTCTTGTACACTGTTGAGATGTAAGCGTAGGTGCCAAAGTGGATTTGACAATATGTATGCTTTTTATTTGTGAATATTTGGTGGTGCAACCAACTATGGTTGGGATTTATTCCTAGCTAAGAGAATTTGGTGATTAGGTTTTGTTGTATATGGTAGATGACCTAGCTAGGGTTTGAAGAGCATGAGTTATATTGGCTTGTATTATGTTGTTGGTATCTACTTGTAACTTCATCTTGTGTATCTGGGAAAATGGAGACTTGTAGATTATGAATTATTTTTCTTATCTTGCTAATTACTTGTGATGTTAGTTGGTTTTTTATTACTTCTTTAGTTTTTTTTGTCAAGAAATTATAAAACAAAATGAATATCACAAAGAGACAAAGCTCACAAGATATAGGCTCCAAGCCAGGGAAAAGCCCGTCCAAGAGTAAAACCCATAAATAAATTCTTCTCTTCTTATAGAATATTCTCACAAAGATACTTCCAAGATCGAAATACCAAATCCAACAAACCCTCCAAGCCACAAGTTAGCCCTCATCGAGATCACCTTCAAGGAAACTTCTAGAACTTCGATACTGCAACTTCGACCCTTCCAACTGCTTCACAGGATTTCGGCCTTGCAACTTCGGCCTCCTACAACTGGAAACTTTGTAGCCCTAATAGAGAGGCAATAAAATATAATTATCTTCAAAATTTGAATTCTACTTCTCTTCTTCATCCTGCCAACTACTTTTCTTCTCCTTCTCTATTTCAGATCAAACTTGTGCTTGATGCGTGTCCAAAAGGGTCGATCTCCTCTCCTTTATATATCCTTCCTTGAGGGTCAAATTCCCTTCCTTTAGGTCGACTTGATCTTGCTCTTGGGTCGACTTGGTCTTGGGATAATATATGGATTTTTCTTGAGAAAATAAATATTTTTCTTTATTACAATGAGTCCAAATGGGACTATGACACATGAGAAAACTTATTCTTTATCCTAGAAAGACCTAGAAAACCTAAAAGAATGAAGAACATGATTTTGACTCAAACTTGAGTATGTAACCCATAATCCAAAAATAAAATAAAATATATTTTTCTTTCTTTATAAAGAATACACAATGTCATGATTACAATTAGGTCATTATGAAGACCAAACCTAGTTACAATTTTAAACACTTCCTCTTAACTAGGGAGGTATTCATAATCCATTACATGGTATAAGGAATCTCAATCTTGAAGCATTCTCATAAGAAGAGTCAGATTGATAAGCCACCTTTGTCAAGAATCTATATCATAACCAGCATTGTCCTTGAAGGTCTTAACTAGATAAGCTCATCCTTGAGAGGATTATGTCGGGAAGATTTACCTGAGCTGCCAAACTACCTATAAGGCATATAACCCATCTGGATGTTCACTAGGTATATCCTTGTAGAACTATTCTTATCTTGGATTCCCAATCCTGGATCCTCAAATAATATCGGTCCTCTTTGATTACTCTTATCTTGGATTCACTACCTCATCCTCAAAGAGTATCGGTCAACAACTTATTTCCCTGGATTCTACTATCCATATGAAGTTAAAATATAATATGCTTATCTAATCCTCTGGACTCAACTATTTCTTTATGTCCTTCACTAAGGCTTATGGTTGTTAGTCCTAGTCTAGTGTCTAACCTATAAAAAAAAGAACTATCCAACATCACTTCCTCTCAATTAGGGAAGAGATGTCTACAAAACCAATATTTTCTCTCAAATACTCAAGCTTCTTGTTTGGTAATGCTTTATTCATAATATCATCTACCTATTCATCAGTAGGTATATAATGCAACTCCACGAACCCATCTTATACAAGGATTTTGGTGTAGTGGTACATGTTGTTTATATGCTTCATCCTAGAATGAAACATCGAGTCTTTTGTCAATTTGATACAACTCTCATTGTCATGGAGTATGCGAGTAGGGTTGAGTGATCCTTCAAATAAATATGATAATAACTTCCCAAGCCAAACAGTTTCTTGACATACTTCACTTGCAACAACATACTCAGCTTTAGCACTGCTCAAAGCAATTGTATCCTGCTTTCTGCTCATCCATGATACCATGGAGGATCCTAGGTTGAAGCATCCACCTCTTGTGCTTCTTCCATTTGTCTCACTACCACCCAGTATGAAACTATATATCTCACGAGTTGGATTTCATTATCAGTATATCGGAGGTAGTGATGTAAGGTTCTATGCATTTTTCTTATGATATGCTTGGATACAATCCAATGACTATGTTTTGGCTCCATCTAAAACTAACTGAGAACATTTACTGCAAAATAAATGTCAGTTCTTGTATTTACTAGATACATCAAGGACCCAATCAACTATCTGTAGCAAGTAGGATCCATTAGACTAGATTATAAACTCCTCAACTTCTTTAGATTGGTAATCGTTGGATTCATCATAAGCTTGATGTCCATCATGCCAAATTTCTGAAGAATGTTGATCACATATTTACCTTGACCAAGATATATTTCGCCTGGCTTCTGCCACACTTCTAGTACTAGGTAACATTGCATAATCCAAAGATCCTTCATATCAAACTCGGATGCTAACTACTTCTTTCATTCTTGAATTCAATGATCTATTCTTGTAACAAATAGATCATCCACATACAAAGAGTATGATAACTAGTTAACCGTGGACCACCCTAATGTATAGGTTAGGATCTGCAAAACTCTTGGTAAAACCAAGTCTCAATAGGTATGTGTCCATTCTTGCATACCAAGCTCTAGGTGATTGCTTTAATCCATATAGAGTTTTCTTCAGCCTGTAGACATGAGTCTCCCACTAATTTATTTCAAATCCTTGAGGCTACTCAATGTAAACCTCTTAATCAAAGGTCCAATTCAGAAACGTTATCTTAACATACATTTGATGAATGTTCAATCCCATAGTAACAGCGAAAGAAACAAGTGATCTTATTGTTGTATATCTAGTTGTAGGAGAAATTTTTTCTTTGTAATCAATCCCTTCTTTATGTGAGAAGCCTCTTTCTACAAACATTACTTTTTATTTATTAATGCTCCCATCCGCAGTGTGATTTATATTGTAAATCCCTTTTAACTATAGATTTCCACTTGGCCTAGGGAAAATGTCCCAGACATAATTCTTGATGATTGATTGGTATTGTTCCTGCATTTCATTCCTCCACTCTTGATGTTTAGTTGCATCTTCATAGGAAGAAGGTTCTGCTTCAATAAGCTTTGTCATACATGAAACATCCCTTGACTACATTTTTGGTCTTTTACTTTCCCTAAAGGTCCCCTCTGTTGTGTGTCCTTCTGCTTCTTATAGAGTAGCTCTCAACCATGCAGTTCTCTTTCATTCTTCTAGAATAGTTACTTGTTGTATAGGCTCACTAGGACCTTCAACATCTCCTTGAGTAGATGTCGGATCTTGACCATCATTGTCCCTTGAGATATCCTCAAAGGTAGGTATCTCTTTTTCATCATAATCAATTGGAACATCCTTTTATTTCTTATAATATATACTTTCATCAAATATGACATCGCTACTTACTTCAATTCGATGATCCTCCTTAATATATATTATCTAAGCTTTTGATGAAGCACTATACCCAACAAATATGCCCTTCAAACTGGTAGGATATAACTTCTTTCTCATGTCCTTAGGTATATGAATATACATAGGAAACCCAAATATTCAAAGATGTTCCACACTTGGATTCTTTCCTATAAATGCTTCTTCCTATAAATGCTTCTTTCCTATAAATGCTTCTTCCTATAAATGTTATTTTATTGCATGCATTTATGGCATGTAATATTAACATCTACATATCATAATTATTATGCATTTCCCTATTCAATGCATAATATTGAATTGGTTATAAGTATCTTACTCTTTGTTATAGTTAACTTGATCAAACCTTTTATTTGTAAAATAAAAAATTGAAGGAAGCACAAAGAATATAGGTTTATTTGACCAAATATCTTTTTGGTCTTCCTTCTTGATGTATGACTTTGATTCATAGAAATTGGTATTAAAGCAAGTTTAACCCATGTAATGACGACTCTTTTATTTTATTTTTCTTTATGCGTTTTTTTAACAAGGCTATAGCTCCAACACCTCATAACATTGTGCATGTAAGCTCACCATTTCCTAGCACAAATCTTCTACACCTTTCAACATTGTACAAAAGTTTACAACAACCTCATAAATAATTTATTTCTCATGATCTTGCAAAAACTTGTCAAACAACTCCCCACAAGCTAGGATGAAATCTACAACACTTCTTCTTATTTTTGGATTAGGTTTTTCCAAAAAAATCCATAGGCATGATTGAGGCTTTGCAAGGGAAAATATAGTTTCATTCAATTCAAATAACATGCCCCTAAAGTTTGGGGGATCCATCAGTTATTTATTGTTCATCTCCATGGTAGCTACAAGGTTCCACTAGTTGCAACTAAGGATCTTGCATTATTTTCTTTGGCAAAAAGCCCACAATCAAGATCAAACCAGAAGGCACCTTTTGTAAATCAAAGGAAAGTGGGGAAACTTTTTTTTAAACTAGGAAGAACTAAAATATTATTGTATATATCTAAGCCCACCCATATTAATTATATACATTATTTAATTTCATGCACTTATGACATGTTGTTATGTGTTGAGTTAACAATTATATATTACTTATTATACATATATTTACTTTACATGTGTATATTTTAGATATGACTTTCAAATAATGATTTTTAAAAGAAAAAGTACCTCTAATAAAATTTAAAATAATATTATACATTTTACAATTAAAAAATCATGTATAAATTTGACGGAATTATTTAAAAGGGCCAAAGAAAAGCACAATTATCGCTTCAAATATTAAAACTATGCAGGTTTCAAATAATAAAAATGTTAAGATAATACAAAAATATTATAGCAAAGTTTTATCACAATTTTAAAAACTCCATAATTCTTTTAACATCTCGGTGAAATAAAAAAATTTAGTTCTCTAATATGAAAGAAAGTCCCATTACCAACTTCAGCCTCTAGAGTTTTGGTGTTTGGAATTGATTTGAAAGAGTCCCACTTGTGTTCAAATATATGGAGGCGTCACCCATAAGCCTGTAGTGTAGGAAGATATATGCAATATGAAAGAAATTCCCATCACCAACTTTGACCTCTAGAGTTTTAGGGTTTGGAATCGATTTGAAAGAGTCCCACTTGTGTTCAAATCTCTGGAGGCATCACCCATACGCCCGTAGTGTAGGAAGATACAAGAAATATGAAAGAAAGTCCCATCACCCAATCCGGCCTTTGGAATTTTGGTGTTTGGAATCGATTTGCAAGAGTCCCACCTGCGTTCAAATCTATGGAGGCGTCACTCATACACCCATAGTGTAGGAAGATACAAGCAATATGAAATCAAGTCCCATCGCCAACTTCGGCCTTTGGAGTTTTGGTATGTTTGGAATCAATTTACAAGAGTCCCACCTGTGTTCAAATCTCTGGAGGTGTCACCCATACACCCATAGTGTAGGAAGACACAAGAAATATGAAAGCAATTCCCATCGCCAACTCCGACCTCTTAAGTTTTAGTGTTTGGAATCGATTTGCAAGAGTACCACCTATGTTCAAATCTCTGGAGGCATCACCCATACGCCTGTAGTGTAGGAAGATATAAGCAATATGAAAGCAAGTCCCATCACCAACTCCTGCCTCTAGAGTTTTGGTGTTTTGAATCAATTTGCAAGAGTACCCACCTATGTTCAAATCTTTGGAGGCATCGCCCATATGCCCGTAGTGTAGGAAGATACAAGCAATATGAAATCAAGTCCAATCACAAACTCTAACCTCTAGAGTTTTGGAGTTTGGAATCGATTTGCAAGAGTCCCATCTGTGTTCAAATATCTAGAGGTGTCACCCTAACACTCGTAGTGTAGGAAGATATAAGCACTATGAAAGCAAGTCCCATCACCAACTCTGGCCTCTAGATTTTTGGTTTTTGGAATCGATTTGCAAGAGTCTCACCTGTTTTCTCCACCTAGTAATGCATCAAGCTATATTACATATAGTAGCCACTTCACATAACAAAAGACAAACAATGTTGATTGGCTTTTAAAACAAAATTGACTATATACAAATCCATTCAATGTCACAAGGAATTTTAAAAGACTTCATAACACCCTACCAATTTATATCGAGCAACAATAACATTAAATTTTGGTGGAAAGACCATGGAAAAAACAATGGTCAAATAAGGCCATGGAAAAAACAAGAAAAATCATCTTCTTTTGAGAGAGAATGTGGAAAAAACAAGAAGAATGATTTTCTTTGAAAGATGATGCGGGTTGGGGTAATCATTGTTTCTAAAGATGAAGGTAAAGAGAAGTCCTATTCAAAAATAAATATTCATTAATTATGACAAATGTATTTTATGTTACTTATAAATAAAAAAGGCATTAATTATAAATATTTAATATTATATGTTAAAGAATTTTTGTTTGAGTGATTTGGTAATCAATTCGTTTTTTAGGTGTGTGGTTTCAAGTCTCTAGAGAAGTTGTAGTTGATTTGTTAGTGACATTTATGAAATAGTTGTATTAATTTAATAGTGACAACCAATGTTTCAAAAGTTACTGATTTTCCAAAACAAAATTGTTAAATGACCTGTTTTTATTAATAGACATTATAAGGATTTTTATTCCCTGTATTTTATATGTATAATAAATAGACTATAATTTTATTAATAAATATAATACTTACATATAATGGTATGACAAATATTTAACTAAATTATAAAATTTTCTAAATTTTTCGGTGAATCACTCATTGAATTATAAAACCTTGTAAAGTTTTAATGAATTTCTCAATAGTTAAAAAACTTTGTGAAGTTTTGGCTAATATTTTAACAAATTAATAATATTAAGAAAATATTTCCATTACACTATAATATGCTATTTTTCAATGTTTCAAAAAGAAAACATAATTTTCCACTCATCCAAAACACAATTCAAGTATTAGTGGCCGAGTTTTTTAAGGTTTTTGTTATACACTCTTGTTAATATCTCTATTGGTTTTTATTATATTTAACACCACAAACTTTTATGTGTCTTTATCCATAATAATAATAAATAATAAAAAATAAATAATAATAAATAATAAATATATATATATATAATATATTATATATATATTATATATATATATATATATATATTATATATATATATATATATATATCACATTTAATGTACTACTACTTCTCTATTCATACATTTGTGCTCAAAAAACTCATTTTCAATGAATATGGTCAACAAAAAGAATATGTTTTTTTAGGAACAACCCATATGTTTTTTAGGAACAACCCACGCCCAAAAAATTTAACCCTACAGTTCCACTTGCATGCATGACCATTTTCACTATGGCAAACACACAACATCTATGGATAAATATGTGTTTACTTGAATAAACTAATCTCTCAAATCAATATAAAAGTGATATGTATGTGAACCTATCAACAATCGATGGTCATTAACAATGATTAAGATATTTCCAAAATAGTTAATTCCTACATTCATGTTTCATGTCTTTTAACTATTTTCAATGAAATAAGAAATATATCAAATTTGTACATTTTCCATCGAGAAAGTCCAAATTGAACATCCAATCTCATTCTTTGCATTAATATTTGAAATCCAACTAAAACTTTCTAGACCCAACCTACCAAATTCCAATATCCTTTTGAAAATATCCAATTTGAAAGTTTTAAAAGCTTTACAACACCACATCATATATGACAAAGGGGCTTAGCGTGTAGGTTACTGATCTGAAAATGGGGCTCTTAGGCTTCTTGTCTAACTTACAAGAACCTCTCCCACTTCCAAGGCTTTAAATATTCCCAAGTCTTCATGATTAACCAATGCAGTTAAGAAATGCTTGAAAATATAGGTGTATGCTGGTATTTGATTTAAACTGAGTATGCTTTAAAATATGTTGTTTGTGTTGATATGTAAATGTGCTTGAACTAATATATAAGTACATATAACAGTAAATAATGCAGCAGCAAAAACAAACAGAGAACAACAATATTAATTTGGAGTTTACTCAAAACTCTTGGGCTACGTCTCCATGAGCTCTAGTCAACTCAACTAGGCTCTCTGGGATTATGGTATAAGTCCTTTTTACAAGCTCTTGGCTCAACTCCTGCTGCTTTACACAGAAACAGTGGGTTTAGAACACCATACTATCCCTAGATCTGAAGCTCTCGGCTTTCTGTCCTGCTCTCTCGCTCTGGCTCTTGGCTCTAGCTCTAGTTCTGGCTCTGGCTCTTTAGCTCTAGCTCTGGCTCCGACTCTGGCTCTCGGCTCTCTCTCTACAGCTCTGGGTCTCGCTCGTGGCTCTCTTCTCTGGCACCTATGAGCTCTTTCTGTCGGCCTCTGCGTGCCTCTATGAGTCGCTCGACCTCCAAGCAACTCTAGAAACCTTTAGCAACAATATGTTGTTGTCAATTGAGATCCCTGGCTTTTCACTTGACCTCCGAGTGACTCCAAAGACTCTCTACGCGCTCAACTCTTGCTCGCTATTCGCTCAGCCTGCTCTCTCTCTTTTCCCATCAATTGAGCTCTCTCGCTTCTTCGAGACAGTCTTCCGGCTCTATGGCTTCCATAGCCGTTTTCTCTGCGCATAATCATTTTTTGCGGCTCTTTGTCTTCCAGCCACAGTCCGCTCAAATACCTTCTTTGAGCGTTAGCAATCATTGCTAAACACCCTCAGGGATGGATTCCACCTATACTATAACAGAATGGGTCATCGGTGCTTGAAATCCCTCAATATAGCCATTCTCAGCTTACACAGGAAAACATACCAAACACAAGAAAAATCCACAGAGAACATTGTTCACCGGACTTCAAATTTCCCTAAATGCGCTTTATTTTCCTATCGGGTCCGCCCGTAAGTCGACATTGCATGTCGCAAGGGCCTACCCCTTTGTATTTTATAATTGCATTAAAACGGTGAAAATCCCGCAAAAATGACTTATGACGAATTTCAAATATTATGTATTTTCATTCCCAAACCCCTTCGGGTCCGAGTTTTATTGCATCAGCGTTGTTTCTTTGTATTTCGTTTAATAAAGAAATATACGAAAATACATTAAGAAATGTCTTTCGGCGGATCTCAAATCTTATGCAATATTGTTTATATATCTATCAGGTCCGGCTAATCGCATCGCACATATACATGTGTATAAGCCCCATTCCATTGTGTTTCTTCGATTGCGATATCGCGATGCGATTGATCGCAATCACATATAGTTCATGCCCCGGGCCAGTGTAGTGCTATATTTTGGTCGCTGATTGTGATATCGCTCCGTTCCAATCACCGATTGCGATGTCGCGATCGCAATAATCATATATTACGCTTTGATATCCACTGACTGCCACCGCCGATTGCGATTTCTGATCGGATCTGGACCGTTGATCGGCCAGATCCGACGACTCCTGTGTAGATTTGGTTTAAGCTTCCGATAGGCCTCATTTTACTATTTTCTTCAGGTTTTTCCCTCTTTCCCAAAGAACAAAAAGGGAACTTCTTTTTATAATAACTCCTTCATCTGAAGTCCGTTTTCGCCCATTCAAGTTACGTTGGATTCAGAATGAGGAGATCTCTACAATGAGACTATTTTTGAGAGCATCCTGAGATTTTCATTTTCCTCTGATTTACAAAGGATTTGTACCATTTGGTACCTTTTACCTCTTATATGAAGTCTTTTAGACTTAGAGGTTTATCCAGGATCCATTTTTTGGATCACGCCTTCCCATTAAGAGAACTTTTGGTCTCCAAAAAACTAATATACTGATCTGAGCAGTAAATGAGAGTGACTCACCCTCTTCTATCAGCCTCCCTACACTTGCTTTTCATAGTGCCTCTGAACCAAAGTTTCTGACCACTTCCCTTCTCGGATGGGTTGGTCTTCTTAGGAAGAACTATCTTCCTCCTTGCCTTTCAGCAGAACTTCTGCTGAAATGGTCATAGAAGGTGATTTGAACTTCTTTGCCTTGATCATTGATCCAAGGTGGCTCAAACAAATGTGAAGTTACTTGCTCCACAAAACTTTCATTTGTACATGTTTGACATGATACTAACAACATTTGTTAATAACAACAGAAATACAGACAACAACTGGATGGCTTAAAATCCTGCTTCAACAAAAGAAACATATTTCACATCTTGTGAACCCCTGCATGTCTTACATCTGCATACAAATGATGGACTAGACAACAAGCCCACAAAACATGTCTTTAAGCAAATGACTCTTCAAGTCAAGCATGTAGAAAAAGAATTAGGAATCTTTTTCAAAAGATGAAACTTTCGTCATCATCTCCAACTTAGAGACCAAGTCAACTTCTCCTGAGTCAACATTGCATTACATGCATGTCAAAGAAATCAACCCTACAAGTTAATTACACATACATGTTCAAATACAAGGAAATCATTGGCATCCATGTGTTCATGCATCTCAAGCTCATGCATGCATTTCATCCCTCAGCTTTCACTTAAGCACATTGTACTTTCGAAGCTGAAATGAAATATAATGCTTCATCCTTCAACTTCACTTAAGTACACTGTACTTTCGAAGCTAAAATGAACATAATGTTGTAGCAACAAAGTGAGTCTTCTACTCAACCTTTTTCCATTTACCAACTTGGTAAAATCCTACAACTTGCATTCCATCAACAAAGAAATGCAAACGGATGCATCAAATAGACATGCAATCTTAATTGGATAAGAACTTTAACCATTTCTTACCAATCCTTTTCAAAGGTCTTTCCTTTGTCTGCACATCAGCATCAATATGTGAATCATTTCGCGACACATCACTTATGGAAACTTCCTTTCCATTTCTGCCATCTTCTCTTTCCACTTTCTTCAGTTTTTGTGGAAGCATTGCTGGATTCAAATTCCAACATTTTGCAGCAAAATGTCCTTGTTTATGGCAGTAAGTGCACTACATGTGCATCCTCTTGATAGCATGATTTGCCTTGTCCATTGGACCTTTGGCTTCTTGCTTCCTTTCCTTCAAAAGTTTCCTGTATGTGGCCATTCTCTTCCAACATCTAAAAACATTATGGTTATCCAAACCACAAAAGGAACAAGCAATTATTTTCCCATATCTACGTGGAAATTTTCCATGCTTTGCAAAATCAAAAGGAACATGGTTAGAACCAGATTTATACTTGCCTATTTCACCTTTATTACCTTCATGAGGAGGTGAAGCAAATGAAGGAGTGGCTCCCTTTGGAACACCATCAATCTCTTCAAGGCTTTCAGAGTTTCCACAACTCTCTAGTTCAAGTGCATGCTTCTGAACACTTGCATCCTGCATCTGATGTTTCAAGCAATTGCATTCTCCACGAATACAATCCTTACACTTTTGCAAACTCAGACAATAGTCAGTTTGCAATCAAGCATACAATCAACCTCTGACTGTTTACACCTTTCAGACAACAATATTTTCTTTGTCCATCAAGCATCATGATACCACTTGCTCTGGTATAACCAGCTTTGATAACACCTTCTTTGAAGGTGGGGTTAATCAAACATAAGCTCTGATACCACCTAATCTGAAAATGGTGCTCTTAGGCTTCTTGTCTAACTTACAAGAACCTCTCCCACTTCCAAAGATTTAAATATTCCCAAGTCTTCATGATTAACCAATGCGGAATTAAGAAATTCTTGAAAATATAGGTGTATGCTGGTATTTGATTTAAACTGATTATATGCTTTAAAATCTGTTGTTTGTGTTGATATGTAAATGTTCTTGAACTGATATATAAGTACATATAACAGTAAATAATGTAGCAGTAAAAACAAACACAGAACAACTATATTAATTTTTAGCTCACCCAAAACTCTTGGGCTACGTCTCCGTGAGCTCTAGTCAACTCAACTAGGCTCTCTGGGATTATGGTATAAATCCTTTTTACAGGCTCTTAGCTCAAATCCTGTTGCTTTACACATAAACAATGGGTTTAGAACACCATACTATCCCTAGCTCTGAAGCTCTCGGCTTTCTGGCCTACGTTCTCGATTTGGCTCTTGGCTCTCGCTCTCGCTCTCAGCTCTGGTTTTAGCTCTGACTCTTTGGGTCTGGCTCTGACTCTGGCACTCGGCTCTGGCTCTGTCTCTCGCTCTAGCTCTTCGGCTCTGGCTCTGGCTCATGGCTCTCTGCTCCAGCTTCTCTGAGCTCTTTCTCTCAGCCTCTACGTGCCTTTGTGAGTCGCTCGACCTCCAAGCAACTCCAGCAACCTTCAGCAACAATACGTTGTTGTCAATTGAGCTCTCTGGATTTTCACTCGACCTCTGAGTGACTCCAAAGACTCTCTTCGCACTCATTTCTTGCTCGTTGTTCGCTCATCCTACTCTCTCTCTGCCCATCAATTGAGCTCTCTCGCTTCTTTGAGGCAGTCTTCCGGCTCTACGCTTCCACAACCATTTTCTCTATGCATAATCATTCTCTATGGCTCTTTGTCTTCCAGCCACAGTCTGCTCAAATCCCTTATCTGAGCATTAGAAATCATTGCTAAACGCCCTCAGGGATGGATGCCACCTATACTGTAACGAAATGGGTCATCGGCGATTGAAATCCCTCAATATAGCCATTCTCGGCTTACACAGGAAAACATACCAAACACGGGAAAAATCCGTAGAGAACACTGTTCACTTGATTCAACTTTTCCTAAATGCGCTTTATTTTCCTATCGGGTCCGCCCGTAAGTCGCCATCGCATGTCACAAGGGCCTACCCATTTGTATTTTATAATTGTATTAAAACGGTGAAAATCCCACAAAAATGGCTTATGACGGATTTCAAATATCTTGTATTTTCATTCTCAAACCCCTTCAGGTCCGAGTTTTATCGCATCGGCATTGTTTCTTTGTATTTCGTTTAATAATGAAATATACGAAAATACATTAAGAAATTCCTTTCGGCAGATCTCAAAATGCAATATTGTTTATATATCCATCGGGTCCGGCTAATCGCATCGCACATATACATGTGTATAAGCCCTGCTCCACTATGTTTCTCCGATTGCGATATCACGATGCGATTGATCGCAATTGCATATCGCTCATGACCCGGGTTGGTGTAGCGCTCTATTGTAGTCGTCGATTGCGATATCACTCTATTGTAATCACCGATTACAATTTCACGATCACAATAATCATATATTACGCTTTGATATCCGCCGACTGCCACCGCCGATTGCGATTGCTAATCGGATCTGGACCGTTGATCGGCCAAATTCGACAGCTCTTGTGTAGATTTGGTTTAAGCCTCCGATATGCCTCATTTTATTGTTTTCTTCAGGTTTTTGCCTCTTTCCCAAAAAACAAAAGGGGAACTTCTTTTTATAATAACTCCTTCATCTGAAGTTCATTTTCGCCCATTCAAGTTGCATTGGATTCAGAATGAGGAAATCTATGCGATGAGACTATTTCCGAGAGCAGCTTGTGATTTTCATTTTTTTCTGATTTACAAAGGCTATGTGCCATTTGGAACCTTTTACCTCTTACATGAAGTCTTTTAGACTTAGAGGTTTATACATGATCCATTTTTGGATCAGTTATATTGATAATCTTCTAAATGCAGTGGTGAACAAGTATTTTCCATCATGTATTCATGCACAAGGACCAAAAAAAACCAATTAATAAAAAAAATTGTTCCTCAACTACAAATATTAGTTAGACCAAGCCCTCCATCTTCCCAAAACAATGCACACATATCTCAAGGAACCATAAAAATACTAAATATTTCATCGTATTTCCCTAAACAAAAATGATGAAAAAGCCAAGCCACTTCTAGTGCTGCAAATCATTTTAAAAGGAAAGATACATTAAGAATAATATAAATGAATTGAATAAACTAATCTCTAAAATTAATAGAAAAGTGATATGAATGTGAACTTATTAACAACCGATGGTCATTAACAATGATTAAAGTATTTTCAAAATAGTTAATTCCTACATTTGTGTTTCATGTCTCTTAACTATTTTCAATGAAATAAGAAATAAATCAAATTTGCACATTTTCCATCAAGAAAGTCCAAATTGAACATCCAATCTCATTCTTTGCATTAATATTTGAAATCCAACTAAAACTTTCTAGACCCAACCT
Source organism: Pinus taeda (assembly GCA_000404065.3). Taxonomy (NCBI): domain Eukaryota; kingdom Viridiplantae; phylum Streptophyta; class Pinopsida; order Pinales; family Pinaceae; genus Pinus; species Pinus taeda. The sequence continues at coordinate 200,227 of APFE031594967.1, read as the reverse complement.
ACCAAATTCCAATATCCTTTTGAAAATATCCAATTTGAAAGTTTTAAAAGCTTTACAACACCACATCATATATGACAAAGGGGCTTAGCATGTCGATTATATTGATAATCTTCTAAATGCAGTGGTGAAAAATTATTTGCCATCATGTATTCATGCACAAGGCCCAAAAAAAACCATTAATAAATAAAATTGTTCCTCAATTACAAATATTAGTTAGACCAAGCCCTCCAACAATGTACACATATCTCAAGGAACTATAAAAATACTAAATTTTTCATCGTATTTTCCCTAAACAAAAATGATGAAAAAGCCAAGCCACTCCTAGTGCTTGCAAATCATTTTAAAAGGAAAGATACATTAGCAATAATACAAATCACTTGAAATCGACATTTTATCCATGATGACGATTAAAATTGTAAGAGTTTGCTTTCAATTTATGTAGAATCCAATCCCAATAAATCTTTAAGGATGCATCAATTCCTAAAGGAATACTTGGTAATCCAATATTGTGCCTTTGCTAAATAGTTTTCTAGTTTGTATCAATTTGATAAAAAAAAATGTCTTTCCTTGTAAGAGAAGCCTCAACTTCTTCATAATGAAGTATTTGAGAAAAAAGAAAAATCCAACAATACAAGGTCAAAGGATTTCAATGGTCATACCCTTAACCTACTAAAATTTAGTATACATGCTTTTTGTATAAGTTGTTCTTTCTATGGTGAGCATATTCAAATGTGAATTCCTATGTAGAATGTATTTGAACACAAAAAAGTGAAATAGGTGGCTCAAAAATGAAGGAGCTTTGGTGTTTATTCATTCAATTTTTTGTTTCGAGAACAAATCATTGCAAACCAACAAGGATACAAGGATATAATTGTCATTGTTTTTTACAAATTCAACTTGACATCAAATTAAAATGTAAAGATCAAGGATTTAACATTTGCAAATCAACACCTCAACTAGTTAAATAGAGGACCTAAGACAATAGCACAATAAAATCATGAGACAAGTTGATTAGGTTCCCAATCCCAAATGTGACTTTAATTCTATTCTATGTTGATGTTATGTAACCATGTTACATTATATGTTTAACAAACATAATTATTTATGGAAATATAGGGACATGCCCTATTCTAAGGGACATGTAAATTAGGCACCCACCTAGTATTTATACAAGGGGGCCTTCATTGTAACTCATAATCTATTTTTAAATTCATTAATAATATATATATGTGTGTGTGTGTGTGTGTGTGTGTGTCTATTACACTAGTATCAAAGCAGGTTTTGCTTCTTGTTTTCCTTTTACGTTGTTGTAATTTATGCCATGTGTTATGTGGTCTTTCTCTGCGTTGCAAGTTTTTGTTGAACCACATCATCCATTGCTAACTTCTTCCAACTGCGTCGAATCTGACCTATGCCTGTTCTGTAGAGTTTGTCATCCAATGTCCACCATGTTGAGTTTGTCGCCCTTCCTCTACATTAATTCCACCATCTTCTATATGTCACCCTTCCTCCATGTTAAGTGCCATATATCCATGTCAATTTTCAATCGTCGTTATGTTTCAATTGTCCCCAATGTCATTGATTTTGACACCCTTCTTGTATCTTAGTCAAGAGTCAACTATCCATCCATTTCAATTTTCCCTTATGTCACTTTGTACGCCCACAACCTCCCCATGCCAATGTCACCTTGTTCCCCACAGACGCTGCAATTTGAGGACCTGTATGTAGATTTCAATATTAGTTTTTTTTAACATATTTAGTTTAAAATATATCGTTTAATTTAGTTAATTTAATTATATTATATTATAAATATTATAGTTATAGGAATAATATATATTTAATTTAGTTACATAGTTGTTTTATTATTAGTTATTAATTTAATAAGTTATTATATATATATCTATATATATATATATTATTATATATATATATATATATATTATTAATTAATTAAAAGAAAAGAGTGGAATCTGCAAGGAAAAATGTCACCAACCCTAAGATGGTTAATAGCAACAAGCTACATTCCCAAGTGAATTGATGTAGAGATGAAGTCATTAGTGTATGCCATCATCTTGGCAATGTTGAAAAGAATCTTATGCAATTGATTGAGAGGATCGATCAATTAATAAATAACAAAAACAAACAATTTGGAGAATCTGAAGAGCGATGGAAAATTGCACTAAGAATGAGAAGTGATGACAAGGATGAAGCTACCAAAATACTCGAATCTCATGATGAAAAAATTAATTGTATTATAGATAGGGTAGACGCATTAACGACACAACCCTTAAACCATTGAGGGCCAATACCAAGCCCACAATCACAAATACAAGCAACCAAGAATAGGAAGAAACAACTGAAATAGTCTTTTCAGGGAGCATGTATCACACTAAAATACCAGACTGAAATAATCAAAGAATTAAATGGGAATTACCAAAGTATGATGGTAAGGACCAGCAAGTAGTCATTTGGGTCAACAAGATGAAAGGAACTTTCGATTCAAACCCTTCATTGGGTGAAAGAGAAAAATAATGATAGTTTCCAACAACTTTGAAGGGGAAGCTTATGATTAGTTCCTACGGTGGATCGGGAAGTGTGATTTGTGTTCCTTTCATTGGCAGAGTTTCACGACAACATCATTAAAAAGTTTCATGATGAAGAAGACAATGATTTGTACAAAAAATTCATACATCTCAAATAGAAGGGGAACATAAACAACTATATACATGAACAGGGAGTTCTGGAAACTAGACAAAATGGACTCACAAACGAACAATTGCTAAAAATGTACATGTATGAACTAAAATTTTGAACACCTAATCCGTTACAAGTTATGTTGTGGAATATTAACAATTATTGGAGTCCAAGAGACCACTTGGAATATGGAAACGAACGGTCATAATACATTGTATAAATATGTATATCATTGTGAATAAAATGGATTCCGCATTTATCCTAAATTTTGTGTTTTCAATTGCATGTGTGTTTAACATGGTATCAGAGCTTGCATAATCTTTACTTTCTCAAATTTGAGCCATGGGTATGTGGAAGTTAACCCTGGTTCATGTTCTCCTCGCTACAACTCTATCAAAGAATTTATGACATTTTTTAGTATGTGTGTTTCTTCCTCCTACAACCTGTCGTACTGTTGTAACTTATTTTTACCCTTGTTATATTTTATAGTTTTCATTCATTTAAAAAAAAAAATGACAAAAAAGTACAAAAGAAAGAAATGAAAAATAAAAGGCGGAAAAGAATAATAAAAAAAACTAATTATATCCCTAATATTAGCGAGCACATTTAAATGTCGCACCTTCATTTTTATTCCACTTTGCATTTAAATAAATCATTTTATTGCAATGGATTGATTTGATTGATTGTCGTCGAGCAATTAAATTTCTTGCATCTTTGGATGGATACGATTAGGCACATCATAACCAACGGACTTTGACACATTGCGGGATCCCTCGCATTTCCGAAAGTTTTTTTTTTTTTTTTTTTTTTTTTTTTTTTTTTTGGGGGGGGGGGTGGGTGGGGGCGAAGGTGTCCGCAAAGCAGTTTTATCAGACCCTACTTTTGATACGTGGCATCTTCACAAGGATTGTGGTACCCTTCTGCTAAAAACCATAAACCACCACCACCGCCCCACCCCCACACCCCTGAAAACTGCCATTTCTCCCGCTCATTCCCCCAACCGATTTTGCCTATTGCTAAGTTTTTGCTACAATCCTTCCAATAAATTTAATAGGTGACCGTTAATCATTCTATTCTCTTGCCAACTTCAAAATCATTAATTTCTCTACGCCAATAACAGTTATCATAACTAAAATTCATTATAATTACCTAAATAAAATATGCTCTCCTATTCAAGATACATTTTTTCGCCATTTATGCCTGCAACTATCTAGCACAACACTACAAGTGAATTCTAGAGATTTTCAACGCTCGATCATTGTTATTTACAAGTAATTATCCAATTGTACTAAAAAAATTCTATTTTTCCCAATGGCTAGCCACAAAGGAAAATCTAAATTATCCGTAGACAATCCTTTGTTGCCACCTGTTATTAAATTAGATGAATTGCCCCTAATTCATACCCATTTCAAAATTGTGGAGACCAATTATGAATTCGACTTACACAAACTTCACAATTGGGCTTTTCAGAAGTATCAAGACGCTAGTAATGAATTTTCCTTTTGGGAATCCTTATTACCCCAGTTTTGTTTCGCTCAGACATATCATTTTCCCGAATTTTCCACTTGGTGTGGAGCCCGATATCTTCCCATTCAGAGAGTTGTTATTGCTCAAAATAATGAAACTTTGTTTTATATAACCTATGATTCAATCTATCAGGCCCTCCAATTAAATTCTCAAGACTTCCTTCACCCTTTTTCCATTGGTTCTCTAACGGATATTTACCATAAACTTTCTTTTTCACAAAGAGTGCATATCTTTGAATCATTTTTACCATAAAACATAGAATTACCCAGAACAAACCCACCTTATCCCTCTGCAATGTTTCCTGATATGCCTAGGTGGGTCACTTCCCTAGTTTCTTATCTGTTAGGATATCCAAATGATCAATGGGTAGATGAAGTTATTGTGGGGTTTTTATTAGTCTTTTATTCTGGTAAAAAACCTTCAATCTTGTTCAATTACCATCAGTTTATGTCCGATGCAATTCATGATCAGTTTTTAAAGTTCAATGTTGAAGGTTCATTCAAGCAGCAATCAGTTTTGATTTACTTATTCTTATATCATCAATTGTAAAGGTTCAAGTTTCCTTTGTAGAAATTGGATGTTGAAGGCAAACCACAGCTAGTGATTCATTGCACCTCATTAGTGAGGAAGACTTCTAAAGAATTTTCTTTCAGTAATTTTGTCAATCAATTTTTGTATATGGAAATATGTTTGTTAAGTAGTGGCGCAGTTCCCAGAATTTCAACAGAGATCAAAAATATTTTTCATTTGAGTGAGCAGTCTAAAGTTGAAGACTAGTATTTATACCATAAATTCACATAAATTAAATTTATGGCTGCGAGATTCCACCCTAAAAATTACCGATGTTCCTCCCTATGATGATTTTTGCACTTGAATATATTAAGTAGATGATGAACATGGATGATGCTCATTTTGTTTCCAAAAAACAACAGGATAAATTTAAACTAAAATCATAGGTTGGCCCATTCATAGTCAATACTAGAGCTGTGGAAAAATAAGTTAGTGATTTATTAAGTCGGATGAAGTTTAGATTGAGTTTCAATTGGTCATATGATCCATTAGGAGTAATATCATCAATGTGAGTTGGTCAAAATTCTACACCCTATGTGCACATTGAAAACCCTGAGATTGAACAATACGCCAATAAAGAAGAATGGTAAGAGAATACATTGCAGGAAGTTGAGGAGCTAGTTTCCAGTCAAACAGCACTGGAAACTCCAAGCATGATAGAGAAAGAGTTGAAAAGACTGACATAGATTTTATCTCCAGCAAGATCAGAGTTACAGAAGGCAGCATTCGCAGTGTTCAAGAGGAGAAAAACTATAAATGTTGAAGAAGAATCCTTAAAAGTTCAAACTTCTGAGGAAGCTACTACAATCATACTTTCAGGAGAATATGTATTTCCCTTACAGTAGATTGAAGAAACCACAATAGATTCTCCTTCTTCTTCAAGGAAACATAGTATTTTTTCAAGGTTCTTAAATATGAAGAAGAAAAATGAGGCAATGCAGAGTTCTGGAAGCAGTGTTTCACAACTCATACCAAGTTACTTTCTACCTTAGAAGGTGAAAGAGGACAGTTCCAATTAGCATTTTTGGAACAAAAAGTCTTGTACCTAAGAGTGTTGAGGATTAAAAAACCCGTGTTCTCATTTGATACCAAACATATTCATCTTATTGATCAAATTGACCTTCACAAGCAAGCAGGGGAAATGATATACACATCCTTGAAAAGTTTGGCCATGGAAGCTTCTAAGCTACAAGAATCTCTAAATAATATTCATTCTCAATTGAATATTGAAAAGATGTCTTATTTAGAAAAGGATGCAAAAATTAAGCATCTGGAGGATCAAGTTTTAAAGTTAGGATTGTATCCTATAGATGTAAACGTAGCTGAGGAAATAATTAAAAGTAGAAATGTAGATATAGAAGCACTAAGGAAGTAGTTGAGATTACTAACTACTGAACATCCTGAAGTACAAGAAGTAGGTCAGTTGGAGAAGGAAAAAGAAAACATGCTTCGGATGATTGTCGATAAAAATATACAAATTCAGAAAATGGAGGTAGAGATGGAGAAATTGATTGAGGAAAGATAGCTCCACATAAGCACTGGAGTAGGGACATCTATAGTCGCAGTGTCTACAGTAGATATGTCCACTGCAGGAACATAACTAACTAGTCAAAATATAGCAGAACAACTATCTAAAGCTATGGGAGACCTATCATTAAAGGATATGGAGATTGAAAAACTCATATTTTAGTTGGAGAAGACTCAAGATAATAAGATAAAAGTTCATAATGCATATTTGGCCGAAGTACATAAAAACTTCATATTAATTAAGCAACTGGGGAAATATGAGAATGAATCATTGATTGCACAAACATTATCAAAAGTAAAAGAAAAGATATGGATTGATATAAATTCAACCATGACTGAACTTTAGACATCCATTGAAATCATTTTTGAACATGAGGAGTTAGTGTAGAGGTCAAAGGAAACCATTACAAAGATTAAAGAATATTTAGATCACAAGCCAAGGGAAGCTACCAGAATAATCAAAGTGTTAAATTCTAAAACTAAAGAAGAACTGGAAGAATTTGGAATTGAAGATAGAACTAATAAAGTCCTAGAAGTAAGAAGAGTTTTGACAAAAAGAAACTCAATGTTACAGTTATAAAACAAATGTCAAAACTTAGAAGCATGGGTAAAGAAATTTCACAAAAAGTTTAATGTTTTGCCAAGAAAGGACTTCCAACTCTCAAGATTATAGTGGTTAATTTTATTCCACTAGAAATTTTTTTTTCTAAATTAGTCTACTTCTATATTCATACAAAACAATTTACAGCGAGGTCACTGCCTCGAAAGTTCAAGCCAAGGAGTTGGAAAAAACAAAAACTTGACTACCTGACTGTGGAACCAGGCCCGAGACCTTACATCGGAGTAATGTGTACCAAGGGACACTGAACAATACAAAAGGACTCGAAACACAGACTCATACCAGAACCGATAATGACACGAACAGAAACATAGACAAACCCTGACCTGAAACATAGACAGAAGCCCGAAGCAGGCGTGAACACTGAGAAACAAAATGAGGAAGGAATTCGTCTTCAGTGGCCGAACCAAAAAACCATAGGTGTTGACCGAATCAATCTGCATTGGAGGTTTATGGTTGTTCCTCCACAATTCTGCATCCAAATTGTCCTGAGTACGTGGGGTCAGAAGAGTGATCCACAGAACTGGTGGTCTCTTCCCTCACAGACTCGGTTGGGCCAGCGTTGGTTCCAGTGTGCAGAGTAGGCAAACCTCCGGAGGCGTGGCGCTTGGTTGCTATATGACTAGCCTGCCTCTGGTCAACAGGAACCGCCTGATGAGAAGCTCCCTCTTCCGGTACATTATCACATTTCTCGACCGTCATCGAAACAACGAAGGTAGAGTTATCCAGAGTACAAGGAATGCGGAAGCGGGCTGTGGGATGCGCCGTGTGTCTACAATCTTCGCCTCTGTCTTGCCCCCTACCCCTGCCTCTGTCGCATCTTGTCACAAAATAGATCGTTGCATCCTCCGAAGGATCCTGAGAAGTGGAGGGGTGCTGGTGGGAGGCGCGCCCACACGAACCACCGCGTCTGCTAACCAAACGCATCCTTTCTCTAGGCATCTTGATGGGAGAAGGATTATTGCACAAAGAGTGGAGAGCCGAGAAACAGCAGAAAGACGTATGCACTGGGAGAGTCGAAGACTGAACCTAAACAAAGCTATAAGCACCGAGAGCCAGAACAGAGTATGGCGCGAAGGCTATGAGAGCACATATATCCCAGCAGAGGCAAACACTCTTGGAAGGGGGGATGATATACACCAGAGCCGACAGACTGCCGGAGGACGAGCGATCCCGCCAAGAGTCGCTCTGAACATCAACATTGTAGAAAGAGTTGAGCGCCATCGCGCTAAGAACCCGGATCATGGACAGCAGCGTAAATGCTACCATAAATGCCTCTGTGTGGAGCCGCCTTGCCATTTGGTGCGAGAGGGCTGCCACCTGCCCACTTCACACGCCGTCTGCAGACTGTCCTGGCAATCAATCACCCGCATCCGGGAGATTCCACTAGAAAATTACCAACACAGATTGCACGATATAGCAACAGACAGAACTAAGTTTTCCAAAGTCAAAGGGGTGATCAGTGGTAAAGCATTCCTTGAAGGCCTTGAATATGATTTTTTTATTCAACGTGAAATTCAACACTTGTTTATTACTAATCCAACATTTGAGAAATACACAAAATTCGATGAGGCATATAGAAAAGTAACTAAGTTTTCTATCGCATATGATATAAAAAGGGATAAATTACGTGAACTCATCGAATAAAACATAATGCACAAATTCAGTAACCAGTTGTAGATAAAGGAGCAAAAAGCAAGATAGCATTGGCAGAAAACAGAAAATTCAATTTCCAACAAAAATCATATAACAGTATCCTCGAATTGTGTGCTGATTATTAAATAAGTTTAGGATACTTATTTTTATGTTCTATTTTTTGTAATATCCAGCTTAGTTTTGGATAATATTCTATTTTGTAATAAATTTTATTTCAGATCTAGATATTTATGAATTGCACTCTATAAGTATTGTGTAATTCAAAGAAGGAAGGATTGAACCCTTGTGATGATCCAATGACACCAATGTAATACTCTCAAATATTTCTGAAGATAATCAAAAGATTCTAGCTTCATTCTTAACAGCTTTTGTGTCCATGTGAGTTTTTCTAGTTTATTCATTTATGTTTTCCATAATTTAATTTTGCATATGTTCAAAGTAACATAGGAGTTAGGGTAAGGTTGGATTGAGTATTAATCTAATTGAAATCCCACTACAAAGTTATAATCATTAAAGAGATTAATTAACTAAACAATATGTTTAAGTTAGTTCATCTATATCTTTTAATTGTTGCCTTTTGTCATCTCTCGAACATATTTTGTTTGGTTGTAGAATTTTTCTACACGTATCCATTGTGTTTGATTAGTTAAATCTTCATATGGATGTTTGATTATCACATATTTTCTTTATTTTTTCTTTCAAACTCAACTTAAAGATTTATTCTTGTTATAAACAAAAATCATCCCTTTGAGCTTCTTGTCAGGCCAGGAGTAACTCTAGAAAACTAATGCATTTATTCATTTAGTCAGCTATCTATTATATACATGAATGTGATTGTTCAGTTCATCTTCTCGATGACTGTTCACATTCAGTTCCCCAATCGCTGAGGATTAGGTGTCAACATTCCCCCCCTTAATCT